>CM030833.1:29880139-29900139 GCA_018105865.1 Metaphire vulgaris
CACTTCTATAGCGCCTGTTTTTCCACGACCGTCTGTTTCATAAATAAAGTGAGACTATTCTTATCAAAGTTTTATCATTTAATTTACCGTCGTTGTAAAAGATAAAATTCCCGTACGAATGTCTTAAAGTTGATTGGCCATTTAAGTTGACCATGCATAGAAACAGTATCAGTATCCAGATATCAGCATTAAGCCCTGACCAATCAGGAATGTATCCAGTGGCGTAGCCAGGAATTTGATTTGGGAGGGTATAAATATTTTGGGTGGGTATAAATCTTAACTATAAACCACATAAACCATATAAACCACATATAACCTCATGTAAATCACATAAAAAACTTTAAGGTAGACTGATTTGGGGGGTATATATACCGATATACCCCCCGTCGCTAGGCCCCTGAATGTATCACGGTATCATGATCGCTGTAAGATGTTTCTATATATGCTATACTGGGAGAGGGCATCACATTATACAAGGTGCAATTTGCCTCTTTCTGTAGTCGTCCATGGGGTTTACTTCACGGAGTCGAGTCACAGCGTCGTCATTCCATCGTCGTTGTCGGTCGGTGACGAGGTGACCGTCATGCACGTCCATTCGACGCCGTCAGTCGGTCATCCAGCGGCCATTGGGACCGTCATCGATTGCGTCCTGGAGCGCGTCAGGACCCACGCCGGCGGCGGCGGCGGCGGAGGCGAAGCCAAGCCCCGCGACTGGCCTTTCCACGTCGCCCCGACCGAGTCCGGGTCGGCGATCCGGATTCTGGTGGCCGTACCTCTGGACCCCGAACTACGATCCAACAACGGTAAACGGGTATACTCGAGTACCGCCCCCACCCCCCATCTAGGACTCATCTTACTTATTGACTCAATGATTTCCCATGGTTCAGTCTTACTGAATGTTCTTCTAAGTTATAATATACTGTAAACCGCGGTAATTAATTCCTAAACAATTAATAACACTAGGGGCCGTCCATAAAGTACGACACTCTCGAGGGGGTCTAAGAAAGTGTGCGTTTGTGAACGTTGGAGACAGAACGTTGGAAATTGTGACACGGGGAGGGAATAGGTAAGGACCAGCGTGACACTTTCAGTATAAATAAGACCTTAAATAATAAATAATAAAATAAATTAAATTAAATTAAAATAAAATAAAATTAAAAATTAAATAATAAATATACATGCAGTGGCGTGCAGAGAGTGGTGGACACCCGGGGTAAAGTCAATTTAAAAAAGGTTCCCGAGTCAATTTTGCCCCCCTCCCATCTGGTCGGCGCCCGGGGCCACCGCCCCTCCCTTGCACGCTACTGTATACCAGACAAGAAGTGTAGTAGAAGACGTTATTAATTGCTCAATAACACTTTTTGCCTGAGATGCATTAAATTTTAGGTCTCAATTCTATTCCTTATGATTGTCGGAAGTGAAATATTTTTCCTGCAGAAAATTGAACGAGAAATTCAAATATTTTAACATAGAACACCCGTGTGACGTAATTTATGGACGACGCTTCAACGGGGGTTCCGAGATTTGTGAGTCTGTGACAGGGGAGGGGGTCAAAATGGCCAATAATAGCCGGGCGTAATTTATGGACGGCCTCTACAGAATCTCTTGAAGACGGTCTCCGGCCATTCCGGAACTGAATTCCTGTGCACGATGTCTTTTACAGCCAAATGAACAATAAAATAACAATAAGTAAGTAGGACGAAATTTCGGGCAGCGCTATAGAAATTTCGTTTTACTTACTGTCGCCTATGGTAACTTGTTGATCCGAGACTTACTGGACGCTAGAGTTGGGTCTACAATCAGAAGCTGTACTTCTCTCTCCCTCTCTCTGTCTCTCTCTCTCTCTCTCTCTCTCTCTCTTCTCTCTCTCTCTCTCTCTCTCTCTCTCTCTCTCTCTCTCTCTCTCTCTCTCTCTCTCTCTCTCTCTCTCTCTCTCTCTCTCTCTCTCTCTCTTCTGTCTGTCTGTCTCTCTCTGTCTGTCTGTCTATCTCTTTGGTCTCTGTCTGTCTCTCTGTCTGTCTGTCTGTCTCTCTCTCTCTCTCTCTCTCTCTCTCTCTCTCTCTCTCTCTCTCTCTCTCTCTCTCTCTCTCTCTCTCTCTCTCTCTCTCTCTCTCTCTCTCTCTCTCTCTCTCTCTCTCTATTTATCTCTCTGGTCTCTGTCTCTGTCTGTCTGTCTCTTTGGTGTCTGTCTGTCTCTGTCTGTCTGTCTGTCTGTCTCTCTCTGTCTGTCTGTCTGTCTCTCTCTGTCTCTCTCTCTGTCTCTGTCTCTCTGTCTCTGTCTCTGTCTCTGTCTCTGTCTCTGTCTCTGTCTCTGTCTCTCTGTCTCTGTCTCTGTCTCTGTCTCTGTCTCTCTCTCTCTCTCTCTCTCTCTCTCTCTCTCTCTCTCTCACTGGGGCAATACTAGTGTTCCATTATTGTAATAACGTAGCAACGAGAGGAACCCGATTTCTGTAATTGGCCTTGTTTCAGCAACCTCCTATCATCTGCAAATCAGTTGCACCGACAGAAACGACACTTCCCGAGTTCGATCAAACGTCACCGTTGACGTCATCCGGTCGGACGAATGGCGTCACGTGACGCGTCAGGCGTCACTGTGTCACCGTGACGCCGTCTTCCAATTGGCAGAAAACGTCAAGAACGTTGTTCTTGGCCGACTGCCCTGCTCGTCGCGGGACGTTTGTTGGCAGAATTCGACAGCTGACAACTGTGTCCTGACAGTGCAAGGTATGTCAACGGCATGACGCTTCAGTCACGTCACGACGACACAAGAGTCAAGCATAGATGTTATAAAATCCTTTTAACATCTATGCTCGCTGTTTTACGTCTTTATTTTAATCTTAACGTTTTTTTATATATATATATATAACAGATATATATATATATATATATATATATATATATATATATATATATTACATACATACATAACATACATATATGTATAGGACCAATAACAGACGCAGAAATATCGTTTCTTCCAAATATTATTAATAATTAGGAGAAAGACAATTGATAGCAGCAGTGTTGATGATCAAATTAATTTTCAAAATGCTTAATTATAGGTAAGAGTATGTGGGTGTGTTTATTATTTTGGCCAATTTTGAGTAAACTAGGAATTCAGTAAAAATACGGAAGGCAGAAAAAGAATCGGGACGAAAAATTATTTTCTTATTTGTGCATTTTAGGGGCTGTCCATTAATTACGTCAGCAATTTTTGGTCAAAGAGGTCAAACTTGTTCAAACTCTCTTCCCCTATTTTGTTGACGTAATTAATGGACAGCCCCTTAAAAAACGACGGGTTGGTCGCAGGCTACACACGCTTGTCAGCAAAAATTTAACTTAAAATGCTAAAGAAAAGACTATAGGATTGACAAATAGGAAAACAGCTTTCCATCGAGATTGATTCATTCAAAACATTGGATACTGGTGTGAATTATTGGGTTATTGGGGGGGGGGTAGAGGGGGCAGATTTCTTGGCCATAATATTTGAATCAACGAAGAGTTTATCAGAGTCGTATTTTGATGGTTGAAATTTGAAAACTGCAGGAATCAGGAACAATAAAAGCTACAGTGGCTACCTCGTTCTCGAGGACTCCGGTCTTCTGACGGTCGAAAAAAGTTTCGACCGCGAAGAGATCGATCAACTGATCATCGCATATCAATGCTCCTCTCCTTCCTCCTCCTCCTCCTCCTCCTCCTCCTCCTCCTCTTCTTCTTCTTCCCCTCTGGTCATTCCCAGCGTTGGACGATCCCCGAAGGGTCACGTCTGCCGAGCCACCCTGAGCATCCTCGATACAGACGACCAGGGACCGTGGTTCTCGAGGCGCGAAGGACTCGTCAAGTACACCGAGACTAGGATGCAGCTGGCCGAACCGAAGACTACGGTAATTAGAAAGCGCTTCGTGGTCATTGTACTCGGTGGCACAGTGGGTAACAAGCTGGACTGCGACGCACCGGGTCTTCGGTTCAAACCCCTAGCGTGGTAGAATATATTTTCGCGGGCTGGAATATTATATGTAGTTTCTTTGCCTAAAAATTAAAGTGTCGGATATGAATAGCGCCCCCTAGCGAATACCGGGAGGCTAACAAAGCTTCCATGTGTTGCTTGTTTAAAGCTGTTGAGGACCATCGCAATCACTGACAAAGACCGCTTCGCTGCAACTCATTACACGGCCTATTTAGAGAAGGACTACAGCGGCCTATTCTCCGTTCGACAACCAGAACTACTGGTCGCCGGCCCAATCAACTTCTTCAACACTGGTACGCCTAGCGAATTCCATATTTATCGCCTATTTATATAGCCAGTTGCCAGTGGCGTAGCCAAAGGGGGTTGTGGTTAATTTTGTAATTTTTAACGTGACTTTGGGGTGAACCCCCCCTTTGGCTAAAAAATGTCACGGTTTAGGTGGCGAGGAACATTTTTGCCTGTCAGGAAAAACTAGGAGGTGATAACGTTTTTTGCTTGTCAAGATTTTTCCAAAGTTGGTCACGGTCAAAATCAAAAACCAAAACCCCCTTCCGGAAATCCTAGGTACGCCACTGTATATAGCTCTTAATTTCGATTCTTTTCGAGTATTATTTAAAATTTGGCGCAGGATAAACGAACTATTGTATTGCATGCAATTTTATTGCAGTTGAAATAGAAATTCTTAGATTGTATCAGGTTAAGTATGACCTTCTTTGGGTGAATTTGTTCTAAATCATGTCTCGTTTATTCCGGTGTTCAACTGCGCTTATTCTGCTGCACTTCTAGAGGTTCATATTCATGGAAACCTGGATCGTATTCCAGGAGACGTGTCGGCATTCAGTCTAGTCGTCCACATCGTAGACGTTACCTTCATACCGTCTTTCAACGACAACGATAACAATACGGTTAATCACCATTACGAAAGTAATACTGTTAAAGTGGACGTTTTATTAACGTAGGTGGCGATATTTTACGCCTTAATTTTTGATAAAAATTTTACTTATAAAATTTCAACTAGTTGTCTATTTTTAATTATGCTTAGGCCATCTGTCGAATAAACGTGCAGCTACAGCGCCTATGGAAGCCAGTGGCACACCACCCAGACTCCCCAAATGTCTTCATATCATCATCAGCATCCTTATACTCAAGGGTAAACGATTTAACAGAATACATTACGTAATCTGCCGGGCGGCGTAGCCAGGAATTTTAATTGGGGGGGGGGTATAATATAATGTGATTTGGGGGTATAAATCCTGAGAAACTTTGAACTCTTAAAAAACGCATTTAAAATTTTAAGGTAGTCTGATTATGGTGTATGTATACCAAATACCAATATACCCCCCCCCCCCCGTTGCTACGCGCCCCGGATAATCCATTATAATTTATTCATATGAAGTTTCAGCACACATGGTTTTCACCTTATCTAACGATATGGGATCGAAAAACATTCTTGGCATTAAATTAGTACCATTTAGTACCAAACAGTACCAAATACCAAACGGTACGTCGTCTGTTTCAGCTGTACTATTTGGGAATGAATGCGACGCCCTACCAGATAGAAACCATCGCCGATGACGTATACTCTGACGTCAGCGAGGCGTTTGCCGTGACGTCACGGGAGGGAATTGTCTACGTCAACGACACGGGAAGACTGCAGGAGCTCGTCAACCAGACAACGGTTGTCGTTGTCAAGACCTGCCCCTCCTCCTCCTCCTCCTCCTCTTCTTCTTCTTCTTCTTCGGACTCTGAATTTGCAAAATGCCATTTCTACCTCAACATAACGGTGAACGTTGAAGACTCGAGAAAGGTTCCCGGACACCATTATTCTCCAAGTAAGAACATCAATAGTTGCTAATCAACAGCGTTGGGAAAATGAGTGTACTGGCGTCTTATCGTTGTATTAATCGCAGCGTAATGTAATATACAGGGTGGCGCAAAAAAACGGACTTTATTAAATGCAAACCTAACTGTGACTATATATAGTCCTGTTTTTTGCGCCACCCTGTATAATGTGATGCAATATAAAGGGATCTGTGGATGAGCTGGTCTTGAGACATTCTCCTGCAGGTCGACGATGCATTTGTAAATTTTCGAGTTTACGGAAAGAGTCGGTTCGAATGAGTAACGTAAAAGTGTTTCACGTCAATCAGTAAAGGCGCTATAGAAGCTATCGTCAAAGCAGCACTGAAGCTAAAGTCTCTGTTTTATCATGCGACTCCAATGCCGAAAGCGCCTCTGAGTAGTAAATTAGAAATACATTACATTACATTACAACAATACGGTTATTCTCCGCCTGTGCGCACAGGGTCTAGTTGTGCTGCCTTCTACCTGGAGTCGTCCTGTGAACGGGGCCTCGGCATCGGTTCTCCCAACGGCCTCTGCGTCTGGCGGAAGACGGAGGAGGAGAAGGAGGAGGAGGAGAAGAAGGAGGAGAACGAGGATCCGTTGAAATACTACGAGACGTGTTCGCCATCTTTGATCACGTGTCCAGACTCCCATTGCGACGAACTGGAGATGAGTGTCAGCGACCTCTGTCCTCAGGACTGCACTAGTGAGTAGTGGCGTAGCCAGGAATTTGATTTCACGGTGGAGTGGGGGGTATAATGGGATGGGGGAAATAAATCTTTAAAACTTTTGAAAATCTTAAAAAACACAATAAAACTTTAAGGTAGCCTGATTTTGGGGGTATATAATTATATATGCCGATATAAATTCCCCGTCGCTACGCCCCTGCCGCGAATGACGTCATGACGAATAGAAAGAAAATAGGAAAGACTGATTGATTGATTGATTGATTGATTTGATTGATTGATTGATTGATTGATTGATTGATTGATTGATTGATTGATTGATTGATTGATTTGATTGATTGATTTGATTTGCATTTTTGCAATGCATTGTGGGTATTGTTGTGTGTTGCAGATTATCGCATTTTCACATAGGGACCTAACTGCGCAGTTCTTTAGCTAATATTCGTTTAGAATGTAGAAACATTTTCCCCAATTTAGCCATAAACGTCTGGTTCGCACAGTTGAACGAATGCATTATCTGCTGCAGCGAACTCACCTGATGGCATTGGATGGTCCGAGCTCAACCACCTGTTCGCGCCCCCGCGGGGCATCGTCAGAGGCCAGGGCCCGTGCTGGTGCAAGGAAAATCGATGCAGCTGTGGACGAATGTCGGAAATTTTTCCCGAAAACAGGAATCTCGAATCTACCATTATGTCTGTCCTGGACGGTGAGCTCTCTGTCCCATTCCGTCAAACCATCAGCTTTTGACATCTGACCCTCTGACCTTTGGAGGCAACCAGTATTTGGTCAAAGACTTTAAGCACGATTCCGAATTTCTAAAAATATGAAGACATTGAACAGCCTTGTGCTCTTTTCTAGCTCAATCTATTTTAATTTATTTTTATAAGTTAAGTTCTATGCATTTCTCATGTAGATATATTTCATCCTTCGTTCTCAACGTTTTGTGGCGTCTCTAAAAAGTTGATAAAATACAAAACCAGATATCTTTACGTCTCTGACCAGTGTTTAATTAGATCATGGACTCCGGAAATTCTACAGGGGGCTGCTGTTCGTTGAAAAAATGCCAAAATTTCAAAAATTATGATCTAGTATGCATTGCAAAACCGGCAGGTCTTTTTTTTGATGTCCCTCGAGACAGTCATTGGCGTTAGTGTGTAAATGAAATGGCTGGGTGTGCTCTATTTCGAACCCTGTAGATGAATTATATTGTAGTATTCTTGCAAAAGTTAAAGCAACGAAGGTGGAACAAGAGGAAAAATGTTTTTGGACAAATCGATTAGATATTTGCGTATCTATCTACTATCTAGGCCCTATACACCCGTGCTCACTTAACAATAACCTAAGAGAATAAACTATTGGCGGTGAATTAACCGACAAGAACCGAGTTTCCTAGCGTTTGATGATTGTTGTCTCGCTGTTAGAAGCGGAGGGTTGTGGCGCCACCTGTCGATTGATGATTCTGGTCGGCTTGTCTTCGTTTCTCATTCTGTCGTTGGTCGTCGTCATCTGGAAATACGTCTACTATCGACGGAAGATAACCCGGATGAGGGGACATGGAAGCGGAATCGTTCCATCGGATTATGTTACCGGATCCGTTACCACCGAGTACACCGACTACTCCACCGGACATCTGCTGGACATGAATCACCAGAACTTTCTGGATTTCCAGGTGGCGGGGGAGTTTAATGACGTCATAAAATAAGAAACGTAATTCACATAAAAGCCTGCATGAATGGAAATGTGGTCATAAAATTTTGCGTAAAATAGTTATTTTAACCCCGATTTGGGGGCCCGATCCTCGGACTCCCTGGTGGGATCTGCGGTTCTAATAGTTCAAGCAACAAAAATTGGAAAATTGGACCACATAGAAACCTGGAGAGAGAGAGAGAGAGAGAGAGAGAGAGAGAGAGAGAGAGAGAGAGAGAGAGAGAGAGAGAGAGAGAGAGAGAGAGATTGGCACAAAGTCTAAAATTTGCTTTCATTTATTATACAGGATGGCGCAAAAAACCGGACTATATTAAATGCAAACCTAAATGTGACTAGTCCGGTTTTTTGCACCACCCTGTACTCTGTCATTTCTTTCACAATGTTGTGAGACAACATTCTGGGAAAATGTCGAAGTCTCTGTAAGCCATTAGTTTTCAAATAAAAGCCAGATTTTCCGCCAGCAGACCATGCACTGCCCAGTGATTTTGTTGGTCGACCATAAGCGACCCAGTGATTGCCTTTTCCAGACCGACCCGAAGTGGGAATTCAATCGATCCTACATGAAATTCGAGAACGTTTTGGGCGAAGGAGAGTTCGGAAAGGTCGTCAAAGCCCAGGCCTGGGAAATACAAGGAGTCGCCGGGTACACCACAGTGGCTGTCAAAATGCTGAAAGGTCAGCGCTCCACTTTCGCTCAATATTTAATTAAAATTCCTGCAGAAATCTACACCCAGATACTTGCAATCAACATGAATTAATCTTAAACTTCTATAGCGCCATTTCATAATGCACATACGTATCAGCCGATGGCAGGCGAAATCACAATCTCATGTTGATGTCACAGCTCTGCTTAAAGCCATAATTTTCAAGCACATCAGTCCTTTAACCCCTTAACTGGGGATCCCGGATATATCCGTCCATTTTACATTGAGTTACAGTTAAATACACGGTTAAGGGGTTAATATTATTATAAAAAAGACTATATCTCAAGAGATAAGAGTATTTTGCAGGGATTATTTCTAGGATTCTCATTTGCGGGTGTCGATATTTTCCGGGGGGGGTCACCTGCCGAAAAAGTCTGACAAGCAAAACGGGTCATCCCTGGCTCAAATTGGCAGGGGGTGTCGGTCTCAGACTGGGGGTGGGTGGTGGGAGTGGTGTTAGGGGTGTAAAAATATCCCTGGTATTTTGTCTTTTGAGGTTCGTTCTTTGAAGTGTTCTAGGATTTCAGTTTGACGATTTAAGAGTATAACAGCGCTATATAAATTGTCCTGGAATAATAATATTAATACTAATACTAATATTAATATTAATATTAATATTAATATTAATATTAATAATAATAATAATAATAATATTAATATTAATATTAATATTAATATTAATATTAATATTAATATTAATGTTAATGTTAATATTAATATTAATATTAATATTAATTAATATTAATATTAATATTAATATTAATATTAATAATAATAATAATAATAATAATAATAATAATAATAATAATAATAATAATAATAATAATAATAATAATAATAATAATAATAATAATAATAATAATAATAATAATAATAATAATAATAATAATAATAATAATAATAATAATAATAACTTCAAGAGATGTTTCTGTTTTGCCCCCCATTGTCTTAGAATGCGCGTCTGGCTTTGAATATCGCGACCTCTTATCTGAATTGAATCTCCTCAAACAAATCAACCATCGAAATGTCATCAAACTACTCGGGGTCTGTAGCCGCAAAGGTACACGTTCACATTATACCTCATTGTACCTAACTGTGCCTAATTACATCTTAATTATACCTCATTATCATACCTTATTCCTTATACATTATCATACATACATTATCCTGTATACCCTATTCCTTATACATATCATTCCTTATACTGTACTTTATTTGTCCATAATTACACGTATGCCTAAATATATCCGAATTATATCTTATTAATCCTCACTATCCATCATTATATCTATTTATGCCTAATTATACCTACTTACAGTATATCTCATTGTACCTGAGTAATAACAGTCATTGACATTTGGCAAACATACGTTGGAACATTGGTCTATTTCAACCTCTTCTTTCCCTTCCCTTGTGTTTTCCCTCGAATATCTGTACCCGGTTTTTGGACAGAGACAGACAGGGAGGCAGACAGCCAGAGAGGCAGACAGAGACAGACAGAGGTGGTCATTGGCGCTGTTTGTCTGTCTCAGGTCCCTTGTACGTAATCGTGGAATTCTGTGAACATGGATCGGTTCGTTCGTTCCTAAGACGCGTCCGAAGAAAGAAGGAGTATCTGGAGGCGCGCAATTTATCTAGCGCCATTTCCGCTAATACCACCGACGACGACGACGGCGGCGGTGGAAAGCTATCCACCGTGGCCGGTGGAGCGAAGGAGGATCCAGGACAGGACAGCGTATCCGTCCAGGACCTCATGTCCTTCTCCTGGCAGATTGCCAACGGGATGGACTACCTCAGCGGCATGAAGGTCGTCCATCGTGACCTCGCTGCCCGGAACATCCTCCTGGCCTCCGGTCGGGTCATCAAGATCTCCGACTTCGGACTCAGTCGCGACGTATACGAGGGCGACGCATACCTGAAAACAAGCAAGGTCAGACCACACCAGTCTATGTTTCGCAGTCACTGATGGCCAAGGCGCAGCCACGAGGGGGTCCAGCACTCACCCCCACCCCATATTTCGCATTATGATTAGTAGTGGGATCTGCGTGAAACCGCCGAAGAAGATTTTTAGCCCTCATTTCAGAATTCTGGCTACGCCACTGAAATGGCTGTGGACGCGTATTATTTGATCATACTCACTGAAAAAAGCAATGGCTGCGTTTGGATGTGGAGAGTGTTTTTCAATTTCTACAGCAGACTTCGTTGAAAATCGAAATTCTTAATTGTAATTAATTGATTCTTGTTTTTTTTGTTCGAATGGTGTCCGTAATTCGTGGCCTGTCCTGTTCCAGGGTCCACTTCCTGTCAAATGGATGGCTCCGGAATCCCTCTACGACCACATATGCACGACAAAGAGCGACGTGTTAGTACATGTAATAAGATGTAATGTATTGTAAATTGTAATAAGGCAACTGTGACAATTTTTGTCATAAGGCGTCAAATTAGACGCTGCTACTTCAACTCATTCGAAACAGACAAGATAGAATATATCCACTAAATTAGGTATTAGTGAACTTCAACTTCTATAGCGCCATAAACAGGACCAGGTACGCTTTGTTGCGTATCGATGTCATTTTGTGCTGAATTCAATTCGTTTAATCGTAAAAGATTGCGTGATGGTCTTTGGTTTGATATCGTATTTATTTGCGTTGCTTGTTTTCCTTCTGCAGATGGTCATATGGTGTTGTTTTATGGGAAATTTATACATTGGGTGAGTTGAATGATATCAACATGCCACAGAATCAGCAATTAGCTGTCTTTTTGCGTAGCTACCCGATGAATAGGCCTTTATTTTGTTAACCGAATGTTGGGAATGATGAAAAGAACAATAGTGAGTCGAAACTTAGAGACAATATACGAGACGTTAGTAGGGTCTCATCTAGAATACTGTGTTCACTGTTCAGGCATGAAATCCATTTTTGAAAACAGATAATGAGCTTTTAGAAAAGTGCAAAGACATGCAACAAAGATAGTCAATGGATGCCATAATTTAAGCTACGTAAACAGGCTTCAATATTGTGGATAGACTGCATTATAAATGAGATGCTTAACCTCCTAAACCACTTTAAATTACATTATTATTATTATTATTATTATTATTATTATTATTATTATTATTATTATTATTATTATTATTATAAAACTCATTGCTTCAGCGTGGATGTACAATTTAGATATTTAAAACTAGAGAAAATTCAAATTTAATATGTAGGCTACAATTAGAATAATTTACAAATTGAAAATTTCACTAAAGACATGATGAAAGAACAAATTCCAACACATATTCGCCAGGTGCTACGCATAATACAGCTAACTTAATGAAAATAATAATATTCGATTGTTGATAATTATTATAATTGCTACGTTTGTTGCTAAGAGTTGGATTTTCAGTATTTATGGTTTCTTGATATAGGCCTACACGAAACTCCGCAACATCACAGGAAGTGATTTTAATTTTTATTTTTACATTTCGAGTTGAACTTTGACCTTGCATGATGTTAGCGTACATTTGGCCAACTCTTACACAGCATATCACTCTAAATCGATTTCTTTTCCCCCTGCAGGAGCAAATCCTTATTCTGGAACACCAGCAGAGCGACTGTATCAGTTACTGAAGACCGGATACCGTATGACGAAACCAGCAACATGTTCCGAAGAGCTGTAAGCACCAATATACTCGAACAGTGTTTTATACAGGCCTGTTAGGAGGGGAGATTCACCCCCCCCCCCCAACCTCAAAATTCCCCCCAAAATCCCAACACTTGCACAAATTTTCCATTGAACTGTGTCTTTTCCCCTCAAACCAAGTCGATCGCCCCGAAAGCCTCAATTCCCCCTCCCCCCAAAGGCCTGGAGTCAGGATAAAACACTGTACTCGGATATAATCATTGGCGCAACCACGGGAACATCCAACGCTCCACTCCATTGGGATCGGCCGTGAGATTCGTCGAAAACCGGCGAGTTGTTGTTGTTCGGGGAGGGGGTCCGAGGTAGTATTTGATCGAGAAAAACGCACCAGACAGCAGACTTTAAAGCGTTTGTGACGACGGCCTTTTTTTGCTCAAGACACTGAAGACTTTTTGGGCGAAAAATGTCGAAGTGCCCCCCCCCCATTCGGGAATCCTGGCCACGCCGCTTGACTTAGGCTACGCTTCAGCCAAACACGGAGGTCGGAAACTTTCTGGTGCGGAGTCCTTAACCCACCCACCCACCCTCTCCTCCCACAAAAAGAAAAATGCTGTGTTCCAGCGGCATTAGCTTATGGACATGAACTGTTTGTTCTCTCAGGTTCTCCGTAATGCTTCACTGCTGGGCAGACGATCCAGAAAAGAGACCGGACTTCAAGGAACTGACTGAAATATTCGAGCAATTTCTTTCACTTGACAAAGTAAGACAAGTTCCGACTTAAGACTTGAAAGTAGACAACATTGCGGTTTATTATAACATATCGTCATCAGATTAATTTACTTCTGCAAATTTCAACTGCAGGCCATTGAGTATAGAATCAAACCGCTCATTGGCTGCTGTAGAAATCACGTGATGATGACGTGTTGCGTCGCGTGAATTGATATGGCGCCGTGAAAAATCTCTCTCTCTCCTACGTTAAGTCAATAGGGAAAATATGGCGTCTAAATCTTAATGTGCTTCTGGTATTTCTAGAATTATCTTGATCTTAATGCCTTCGAAAACGTTTTGCCAGACGATCATCATATTCGTGCAACTGGTGAGTAGGCCTATGGGTTGACTTCATCGCCACATTAAGTGGACTAAAAATACCCCAGTGAAAAACGAAAAGCAACGAAGGGGAAAATGAGAGATAGACTGATATTTTGAAGGATCTCTCTTTCTTGGGTATTGGATAGGATAGTAGTAATTCTTGCCCCTTACTCAAATAGTATAGGCGGAATTATATCCTAATCTGAATAGAGTGTACAGTAGAACTTCGTTATAGCGCATACCCGGTTATAACGTACCGTACTGTACGGTCACGTGGGATGCAGTAGAACTTCGTTATCACTGTAACGACGTTCAACTGTACTACAGTAGAACTGAAGGCATGACTGCAGTCACCGAATTGACACGCTTTGTCACTCGTCTTGATTTCAGTCGACAGCAGTCAGAGCTCCGTCGAAGACGACGATGACGATGAGGACGACGACGCAGCGAGACCAGCCCCGGACCGTCTCCTGGCCAACGGTCACTACAAGACCCCGCGACCGGCGACCGTCAGTTGCCCTCATGCCGCCGCCGCCGTCGCCGACAACAAGGACGTCCAGTCGAACAACAGCGTCGGCAGCAACGAAGTCTTCCTCGGACCCAGTTCGACGACGGAAGGGGACTCGGTCCAGAATAACGGACCCGTCGTTCCCCTCCTGAGAGCCATGAACGAAGACTAGACTGGATGGACAGGCCTGGATCCCCCCCCCCCCCCATGGAAGAAGAATCCAACGACGGTGGAAAGGATCCAGGAGAGAGAGAGAGAGAGAGAGAGAGAGAGAGAGAGAGAGAACAGGGAAGGAGGCTGACTGGCTTTCTCCGCCGTCTTATAGGCCTATAGTAGTTCGAAGTGTTCATCATGTCACTGATTCATTCATTGTCGTGCAGCAGTTACATACTGAAGTTACACAGATACTCTACGTTCGCGTCCATGTACAACGTATGCGTAACAGTCTGACAGAGTAGTGTTCCCGTTACAGACGACTAACGTTGACACGATATAGAGACGCAGTGTTTATTCTAGGCCTTCTCTCGGGGGAATTCCCCCCCCCCAAGTTTTAAAATTCACCCAAAAGAATTTATATGTTGGCTGGGGAAATGGAAATCCCCCCCCCCAAGTGTGGAGACTCAGACCTTGTCCCCTCCAAACATTACAAAATCCCCCCAATGTCAAGGTGGCTAGAATCAACACGTGATGACATGTGTTTGGCAGTTATGCTCGTCATTCGCCCCAGGGCCTCATTGTCTTCTGCGGTGAGGATAATTTTGAGTGGGTTGTTCCATCTTGGCAACGTGCATCCTGCCCTTCCAGATTGTAAATCAACGAATGCACTGTGTTGGCGGAAATTGTACGACACGTTTTAATGCAATACCGTTTACGAGACACGTAAGTATCTCTAAAATGTTCGCGCTTTGTCGAACATTTTACTTTTTAAGCTGAACTTTTACTAAACGCAATAGATGTAATTTTTAGATGTAAATACTGAGTCAACTTTGGACTTAAATGCAACTTCTTCAAGCACTGAAGAAGCCTTATGCCGACCACTTGATGCATCCGCTAGATAGACTAGTAAGCCTAATTGTTAGACCTTACATATGTGTCCAGATTGTTAGACAATATTAATTAAAAAACACAAGAAAATACATTTGAAATTAATATAGTAAACTAGTAAATCGAATTAAACGGTTTTCCCGAGTAAATTCAAATTTTTATTATGCCAGGAGAGGTTTCATTTCCGGTCCTAAAAGAGTTAGATCAAAATGCGTGACCCAATTGGCCATAATCGTTAACTCCCTAATTTGTGAAGAGAACATTTTAACTTCTACATTGTATTCAGACAAATCCTTTAAAATCTATCGCTTTATTAATTAAGCCTTAAGCCTTCTAAGCACGAATGACTTCGTAGGAACCGACGGTATTTATATTTCAAAAATATGAGCTAAAGTAAGCGGATGGATTTGGAATAAAATCTACTGACATCTTATAAGTAATACACAGTGGCGGCTCCACATGGAGGGCTCGGGGGGCCGTGTCCCTATTGAATACCTCCCCCCCAGTACCCTCTGTTGGGACCATATACTTACTACTACATACCTATCAACAAATGGTTGCCTCCATGCTTAGAAGTTGCCACCCCAACGCCCCCTTGCCAAATCCTGGAACCGCCACTGGTAATAGAACAGCTGTTGTGAAATACATAAGCATTGTTATCATTGTTGTTGTTCCTGCTGTTGTTTTTGTTGTTATTTATCTTAAAAGCTGTTTACCGTCGCATAATATCTAAACTTAAACACGTAGTATAAAAATTCGCAAATTTCAAGCAGTTATAGTAGAACACAATGCAACAAGACTGGGTTTGTGCCGAAATTGTGTGCTATTCACGCCTTTCTAGAGAATATTTGTTAGCTAACAGCCAGATAGACAGAGGCCCACACATCCAGAAAAAAAGACGTCCGGCAAAAGGGAAACAAAGCATCTGTGTACTTTGCCAAACATTCACTTCTAAATTTAGTCTACTATCCCAAATTCCCAATGACCACCTAGCATGGGCTATCTCAGTGGTGGACTAAAAAAGACATGAAATTCCCTGGGCATATACGCATATATATATATATATACATTATACACATTATACACATTATACACATTATATATATACACACACATATATATATATATATATATATATATAATGTGTACCTAATTCCTAGAACCCAGTGTAGCTTATATTGAGCATAAACTGGAAATTAAACAGTGGAGCGTCGGCGTCTGTGCGTTGTCTGTCTACTTGTATCTGTGTCTGTCTGTCTCGATATATCGCTCTTCGTCTCTGTCGCGCAGACGGGGACTGATTCATCAACTGCGCTGACGTCGCGACCAGAATAAATAAAAGAAAGCGATAAATTATTAATTAACAGAGAACACAAACGCTTAAGGAAGGGCAGGAGACCAGACAGTCACGTGACAAAAGCGTCTGGAATTTTAAGAAGGGCAGGAATCAGAGCCCTCTGAGAAACGTATAGGCCTATAGCGGGGTGGGGGAGGGGTCCACAGATTTGAGGGGGTATAGCAGAAACCCAGACAGTCATATGACAACAGTAGGTTTTAACAGAAGGGCGGGGACCCAGTCTCGTCGAAAAGATCATTTATCGAAAAACGCAAAAAAAACATTTTTGATTTAGAAAAATTCCTCGACACCGCACATTACTCAGTTTCTATGCAACAAAACTCGACGATGGATGCTATGCAATACCCACTGATCTCATTAAGCAAGGCGCTATATAAATTCCATCGATCGGCTGTTGCAGGACGCCGCCAAAAAATAGAAAAGAATGCAACAGAGCCGCCGAAAAAAACCATAATTGATTCTGCGAGGTCACGTGTCACAGCCACGGGGCGCTATCGAAGTCAACGCTTCGGTTTATGAACGCTGGCGCTAGATAAATTCACTCCCCGAAGCAGAACAACACGACGCTTTAATAAGCGAGTGAAATTTGATCATATGCTTCGTGACGCATTAACCACGTAGTGCAGAGACCGACCGCTAGATGGCCACCGGAAACGCGTGTCGATGACGCATGCGCAATGAAGTCGACCGACCGTCTGCAGTGATCACGTGACAGGCAATCGATCAAATTCAATAAGATTTTTGTTCCTCGCTCGCGGATGTAAGCCTACTGTAGGTTCTAGATGGATCAAGCGTTACCTCGCGTAACGTAATATCACAATATGATGTAATTGCAAACTTATATTGCGCCAGTTTTTAAGACTTCGGCCATCCAACGCACCAAATCCCACTGAATACGAAAAAATTTTGGGTGGGTGGAATTATTTTGATTTCTTCATAACAAAATAAAGTATAAAAACTGGTCTAAAATGTCTGTTAGAAAAATGGGGAGTTGGCGCAAAATATAGGGGACACAGAGATAGCGTAGACTGCAAAAGTCAAGATCAGATCTTGGTCGATGGCTAAACAGATCGCAGAAGTTAAAGGGTTAATCTGTCTTGTAAAAAAGAATCCAACTACTTTCAAGACGCAAATGAGTCAATTGGTGGTCACATGATCGGCTGGCGTTGCTAAGCAACAACTGTATATAGAGAAAGTTCTCGAAAATCTAATGCGAAGGTTTGTTGTCAATCCACAATCCGAGGCTTCTTCCATCACCGTCCTTGTTCCAGGGCTGCAGTGGCCCAACCGGCCCAAGGTGGCACTCCGGCCGGCAGTCACTAGCTCTGCACCGCCTGAACCCTGACCCGCACCTGAAATCGTTTAGGACGGACATTAGGGTCGGGTCGTAATATAATGTGTCCGATTTGGCGATCGTCTGCTGGACGGCTCCGCGCAGTGATACATGCAAGAAAAGTAGTCCGAACGCTGTTGCAGTGTGTCTGTCCGCAGTGATTCGGTTCTGATGTATGTCCGGGAGTGTCTTTCGCCGACAAAAAGAAACTGTTCCGAAAATCACAGCGATTTCCTGGTTTTGCCTCCAAAATCTCATAAGCCCAACTAAGTGGTACATTGGTATATGCCCATTATTGACAGTAGGCCCTGTGTGATTGGACTATGCATCACCAACCGATCGATATATATATATATATTGGAATTTATATATATATATATATATATATATATATATATATTGGAATTTATATATATATATTGGAATATATATATATATATATATATATATATATATTTGAATTGCTTCCATCTGAGTCCAAGAGCCATCAGTTTGACAGGAGCCAGTGGAAGGGCTTTCCATATCGGATGCGGAGATGCGGATCAGTTCCGTTTGACTGATTCCGTCAGACTATGTTCCATCGATGGCTGTTTTTTTCCAGGATGGAAAAATTCTTCCACCGCTAATGCAAATTGAAATCGCTCTGTTCGCAGTTGTCCGTGGGCCTCCAAGTGTAACGTAATTTCGGTAAACGTTGTGGCGCCATGCTGATAAACGAGAGAGAGAGAGAGAGAGAGAGAGAGAGAGAGAGAGAGAGAAGGAGAGAAGGAGAGATGGAAAAACAGATAGACACACAGACAGACATACAGACAGAATATCTTGTCGTCTGCTAGTATTCTATAGCATAGCGAAATAGAAGTTTCGTTGTATCAATCAATCAATCAATCAATCAATCAATCAATCGTCAATCAATCGATAAATTAATCGGTCAATCAATTAGTAACCCAACTTCTATGGCGCCACTGTCTAAGATCTTAGGCGTTGTCCGATGACTGTCTCATGCCATGTTATGTTATCTCGAGACAGTTTAAGCCGCAAGCATTTCGAAGGCTAATGTCAAAGTTATCATCAATGTCAATTTCAATGTTAGCGATGATGCCTGTGATGATGATGATGATAAATAATAAATAATAATAATAATAATAATAATAATAATAATAATAATAATAATTATTATTATTATTATTATTATTATTATTATTATTATTATTATTATTATTATTATTAATTCATCTCACAATTCGAGTGTGTCACCTTTTCAAGTTCGTCTAATTAAACAATTCAACGCGCATTTAATGATAATTCGACTTTTAGATTTAGGCACCCACAAATGAAAAGGTCCTCAAATCGATTTCATGGCTTCTATATCACCACAGTTTTTCTTCATTCACTTTTTATTCCCGGTTTAATGCAGCTGTTTACAGTTCGCAAATGCGAGTAGCGCGATAGACAACGCTCGTTGTGTCCAAAACAATCGGGGGAAAAGTAAATTACAGCCGGGCATAATGGCCATCAGCAGATCGCAATTAAGCTAAGACAGATGGGGAAGGACAGCCACACGTACGGACCGACGGACAGACAGACCATACATGCTGCATAGAAATTGCTGTAACACTTGTATCTCTCGTCGGCCAATCGGCTTATAATCATGACAACAACGCTTGCAGTCTAGATTTCGCCAGATTTTATGTGCGCATCAAGAACTTAATTAGAACTCAGAGCTGTGATAACGGCACAGGTCAATGAGTTGGAACATCAGTCTAGAAATGATGAGCCTATGATACTGGGTCTAAAGGAAATCGATAAAAATATTCTTGTAGGCCTATTCTGTTCCAGCCAGGGCCATCTAGAAAGAGAGGCACTGAGCAATAGGCCTGTGCGAGAGACAGACCTGCTTGTGTATTTGAAACTATTGGATAGAATTTATGCGAAACGAAAATGGATTATCGTTCGATAATTAATTCGTCGAACTATTTTCATTAGCGTCGTCCAATCAACGATCATTAATAGAATTTCAAAATCTTTCGACGTTCCTCTCCTTCAATTTGCATCGTTAGAGACACAGGCAGACAGACAAGCAGACAGACGCAGACAGACAGAGATGAGTCACAATAGAATGGCGGTTACGTCTGG
>CM030833.1:29905139-30177639 GCA_018105865.1 Metaphire vulgaris
CCTTCCTTCTATCTATCTATCTATCTATCTATCTATCTATCTATCTATCTATCTATCTATCTATCTATCTTTGTGCAAGCAATGCGCTTCTCTCCTTTGATATCACGTCGGACAAATGTCATATATGTTTGCCCTGCCACCCCCTTGTCCCCTACCCCTCTGAACACGATGTCCACTCAGTTCCGCCGTGCAGTATAATTCGCCGCGCTGTATTCGACCGCAGCAAGACAAACTTACAAATCTCGTCCTTGAGACGGCGATAAACGACGAGCCCCAGACCGCAACCGCATCCCCGCCGGATTCTCTGCCCCGACCCCCACCTCCCCGACCCCCACCCGGAAACCCGAGAAAATGCAAGCAATCAGCGCCCGAAACGGCTCGAGACCGTTCCCTCCTTGCCGTCCGCCGCAAATCCCGTCGTCGGTGACATTTGGCAAATGTCGGGCGACGATTGCCACGTCACGTCACGGACGTGACGCGCGTCACGTCGGTGACATACGGCCGGATAGACAAACAGACGCCGTTCCTTTATGGATCGGAATCGACAAATTCCGGAAAATCCCATTAGTCCGGTCCTTTCTTCGATCCAGAAACGTAAGAAGCCACGGCGCCCGCCGAGATTAAAGCGCTTAAACGTTTCCGATTAGAAACGAGACAAGTTTACGACGCGTTTATATCGTCCGCGCCATCTTCGTCTGAGTCATCGTCTAGTGACGTCATCACCAATGGAACTTTCCGTGCGACGAAATGCGTGGCGTCTAGTAGCTAGTAGTTGCAAATGCGAAGACCGGTTTTTGGAATATTTCTTATTGAGCAATCAATGCTGGCGTTAACAGAGGTTGAATGCGTGACACCGTTAGCGAGTTGACACAAGAATTTATGTAGCGCTAAGTTAGGAGTGACTGGCGTTAATATATATATATTATATAGCAACGGTATTCGAACATGAATTCACAAGCGATAGGGCCTAATCTGTATCGTCCCTGTCAACGAAATGTGTGTTGCGCTTGTTTCTTCAAAGAGGCGTCCTTATCAAAGACGATGAGACAAAATAAAGTAATTTTGATGTTCAAGTTGCTAAATCGTGGCGTGCAACTTCGATTTCGTGGCGCCATCTACCGAATGGCGTAATAAAACACTATGCCCAGCCTTGGGTCTTTGTGATTGTAGAGTTGCATCAAGATCGAGGACGGAAAGTTTGTGGAGCTGCACAAAGACAAGGCAGACCCTCAGCTGAACGCAGAGATGACGAGAGAAATCGTCAACGATGAACTGGTTGTGGTTAGCTATTTCTAAACACTTTCAGGCAATGGACACTATAAGGCCTATATGGACACTATAAGGCCTATATGGACACTATAAGGCCTATATTATGGACACGAGCAGGCCTAAATATTGATCGTGTCACATTCTGGTTTCCTTCATGAGTTCGCTATACAACAGGGGTTTTCAAATGGCGGCCCGCGGCCCAAATACGACCCGCCAAAGGGGTGTGAAATGGCCCGCGAAGATACTGAAACGATAGAGTCAAACTACTTTTTCTAAATACTTGCGAAGTAGGCCTACAGTATGTTTTTAAATATCTTATTTTCAACTTACCTGTTTTCTATTACTTAGGCCTATGGCCAATATTCTTGTAATGAAACAAATATTTTGCTAATTCCTTAGGGCAGTGGTTCTCAGACCCCTTTGCCTCGCGGACCACTTTAGAAGTTTAAAAATTTCTCGGGGACCACCTGATAAATTGAGCAGTCATCTATACTCCTAAAAAGCGGTAGGCCCTAATGACCTTTTTTGTTTTTTGTTTGACAGACTGCTTCACGTTGAAAATGCACAAAATAGCATAAAAGATGCTGACCTTTCTGTGCTGATAACCTTTTTTGCTTGTCGCGCTTTACATATTTTTCACATGGAAAATATATAGGGGGCCTATGTCTAATTTTTATTTACGCTTTTTCAGACTCCGCCAAGGACCACTAGACCCTCTCTCACGGACCACTTTTGGTCCGCGGACCACGGGTTGAGAACCACTGCCTTAGGGGTCGTCCATAAATGGCGTAACGCGATTTTGGCACTTTTGTTACCACCTCCTACGTAACGCGACGTAACAAAAAGCTAGACCCCCTAAAATATGACGTAACAATGGACCGACCCCTTTTTCGTCTTCCGAAGAGTCTTGACAAACAAAGAAAAGGTCATTCATCCTTCTATGTTTCCCTCTCCAAACATACTGACAAGCAAAAAAGGTCATCCTTGTATTTCCCTCTCCAAATACCCTGGCAAGCAAAAAATAAGATAAGGTCATCACTTAAAAATGTTGCGTTGCGTTACGTCACATTTACGGAACCCCCTCCCGTCGTTAGACTTCGTAACAAATCTCCGGACCCCCTAACTCCCCTTAGGCGCGTTACGTCATTTGTGGACGAGCCCTTATTTCTCATACTAACATAATTACTTATTTCAAAAACACCGGGCCTTAGGGCAACGGTCATAAGTTATGTGGCTCTTCGTAAAATTTTATTGAATTCATCTGCTATACAATATTACGATATTCAATTTTCGGGCATTAGTTGTTGAAAATAGTACAAAATACATTAGCGTGTACATCTGTTTTCGTCTGTTAGACAGCCACGGTCAATGGAATCTCCAGCATAACTAGACACAAGAGGTTATAAGCAATCGATCTCAGCTCCGGGTCGCAGAAAAACATTGATTGAACGGTCACATTGACTTCTTTCCAAAGTAATATAAAAGTACCTGGACACGGATTCGTTTAAAACCGCATCTGCACTAACGTACTTCTAAATTGAATTTGAATTTTGACGCGTCATGTGATCGTAACGGTTTTTCTTTATCTCAAATTTTGGACGCAATGTCCAATTTACACTTCTATATTGCAACAATGCAGCAACACTATGAAACCAATGCTATCTTTTCACCAATCTATTTAGGCAAAGTCGTTTTCACACGAACGTGGGCTTTTCTTTTAAAGGCGTGTCTGAAAAAGAAATGGAATCAAAGTACTATTACAGTACAGTGAAGCCTGTCTAACATCATTCATTACAATGGCATGCTTTTTGGTTGCACATAATAGCTCCTGAATCCTTGCTACATAAAATACTCCACATCCAGACGCTGTCAATACCAGCTATCTGCGTAATATTATATTACATACAGTACATGAGAAGTTTTTTGACCGTGATATTAACTTGGCTTGACCGTACTTCTAACGAGACCGCTAGTTCAAATGAGGAGAGAATTATGATGCAAAATGTGGCACAGTAGGTTAAGAACCGTAGTAAACGCGTTGTTTTGCATCAAATACATGTGCTCTGCATGTCCGTTTACATTGCTTACAAGCCGTTTAGACGAAACGTAGGGCCTCTAATCTAGTCGTGAGCTTATTGTTGCTTCGTTCGATGTGTTGTTGTGGAGTAACTCTGGTTCACTTCGGCTTTTGTGGCTAATATGAACTTTATGAGTAATTATAATAAGATCGATGATAATTTATCGTTATATGCTCCTTTTCTATTTCGCTGAACACATCTATTGTCTTCATGGAATTCCAGTTGTTTTTGTTCGTTACAGAAAACGTTTAAACTGGATTGTTTAACTTTATATTAAATACAAGTATAGGCTACAGCTGCCTGAAACGAAAGACATAAGGTCAATACGTAGTAAAGCCATTTATAGCTTTAAATCTATGAAGCACTTTTATGGAATTGGTAACAGATTGCCAGATATATATATATATATATATATATATATATATATATATATATATAAAAGCTCTTATTAAATCAATGAATAGGGCCTATCTAAGAAATTATTGTTACAAAGTATAGGCCTATAGAACTACGTGAAAAAGATTAAAAGGGAGAACCAAGGGTAAATACTTCAAATAAATTTTCAAATATCACAACCTCTCCCAAAATGAAAATTTTCAGACTTAATTGAAAAAGGAAAATTAATGAATTAAGAATACATTACCATTTGCGTGGGCATGAGGGCCCGGTCCCAGTGGCGGCTCCAGCATTTCGCAAGTGGGGGCGTTGGGGTGGCAAGTTATAATCATGGGGACCAACCATTTGTTGTTATGTATGTAGCATTAAGTATAGTTTCGACACACCGCCCGCGTACAGTCCGCCGTGTACGTCAAAATGGCGGCATAGAATCGATGATCCTCCCCGTAATTACTCCGCTCTGTCCGAAGAAAATACGACCAAGAACTACCCAGCGATCGTTTCAGGTGCGGCTCTGTGGCCAGGGCCGGGTTAAGGTCTGAGTGGGCCTGGGGCTGAGAAGTAAAAAAAGTCGTTGCTCCCATACAGTAATTTTAAAATTGCCCCATATAAAATTTTCCGCCGCCTTCACTGAAAATTTCTGACAAGCAAAATAAGATCGTGCTTGAAAAACGGTGGGCCTATTTTTATGGTGGGTCTGGGGCTTCAGCCCCTCATTAATATGGCCCTGTCCGTGAACTCCGTCTAGTAACTTGATTTATCGAAGTTTGTTTTTCCGCTGTAAGAGCCTGAGAAAGTTCGCAAACGCTCTAGAGTTCACATCTGTCGGTTTACACGCTGAAGCGCCACCTAGCGAACGAACGAAATGCTACGGAGAATGTAATGTAATGTAATGTAACAAAATATTTGTATAGCGCCTCTTCTGAAAGATCACTCAGAAGCGCTTCCACAGCAAATTACTGTATATTAACAAAGAGATAAGTTTTAAGTCGTTTCAAAAAGAGGGCCATAGAATTAGGAGTTGCTAAGCCACGCATACTGGCGTCAAGAGCATTCCAAAGGATAGGGCCAACTGATTCAAAACCTCGCTTCAGGAACATGGAGGTTCGTGCTTGGGGCACACTGAGAAGACCATTGGTTGTGGACCGAAGACATGGCCGACCAGGGATAGAGCTAAGGGGATGGAGTAGCTCTGAAAGGTAAGATGGAGTGGCACCATAAAGAGAGAGTGCAACCGCTCTCA
The DNA here is from genome assembly GCA_018105865.1 of Metaphire vulgaris. Taxonomy (NCBI): domain Eukaryota; kingdom Metazoa; phylum Annelida; class Clitellata; order Crassiclitellata; family Megascolecidae; genus Metaphire; species Metaphire vulgaris. The sequence goes on from CM030833.1 coordinate 29,910,126, forward strand.
ACATACGAAACTCAACTCGAGCAGGATAAGGCAGCCAGTGTAAAATAGATGTCATATAATCACTAATGTGATCACGTCTTGTGACACCAGCAATCACCCTGGCTGCTGAACGAAGAACCATCTGGAGTTTATCAAGTCGAACCGATGGAAGACCAGCAAAAAGTGAACCACAGTAGTCAAGCCTTGAGCAAATAAATGCATGAATCAAAGTAGAAGCAGATGAATGGCCTAGGAATCTGGGCTCTTTTAAATTGTTTTCATTTTGAACTAGTATAGACTCCGTGTTTAAACTAACCTAGAACTTAGTGTTTCATAATTACTTGAAAATTGCTGTGACCAAATTAAAATAACACTTCAACTACAGTATTGTGCTGTAAACCAATCAGTTTATTTCATATTAATGTCTATGCGTCTAGGAGAATGCAAACTGTAAAATTCTCTCTTTAGTGGCCATCCACTGCCTTCTGCAGTGCGTCATAGCACTCGAGTGCTATCTGAGCTTCAGCCTTTAGCTGGTCGGACCCAGCAGATAGCAGATCTTGGGCGGCCTTTGCTGCTCCCTCCCTCACGGCCTGAAAGTGTAAAAGCGAGAAGTCTTTATGGTTAAAAGAAATATTTGCAGTGAATGAGTTGTTCTACATCCAATTGTCTCTTAAAATAATGATACTAATCAATATGTCGGGTTCATTATGGGATAGAATTTGACAAAGGAAAGTCTTGGTTTCATTGGAGTTTTGGGATCACAAATTAAAATTTCTTAAACTGCAGTGAATTGTCAAGTGTCACACAAGGATGAATATATCTAATCTTAAAATTAGTGAAAATGCATAAATCAACCAAATTTGAACTCACAATTGAAGTAAAAGTATCACTAATAACCATATATATCCCAAAGCACTTCAAATCTTACAATTTCACATTATACAAAATAACATTTTTAATATAACTGTGGAATGGATCAAAAAAGGTTATGAGCAATCCTAGAAGACCATTCTGAAAGCAAATAAAAGCAGCCACTTCTCTATCTGAATAACTAAGCCTATAAATTAGAAATTACAGAAACTTCTATAGCACCAGCGGGACCATATAACGGCATGCTAATTATATGAAAGTATAGTTAGTACAGAGACATATTTTGAGTATGTTAAACATCCTTCTATCATGCAAGCTTTGTCTATTGTATCCAAAGCTGGCTTGAACAGAATTTCACAGCAGGTACAAGTGAGTCTCGTCTAGTATAGCCGTGTTTCTGTAACACGCCAAGTCAATAATGATGGGATTGCATCATAGAGCAAACCTTATCGAAAGTTGGAAATATTGAAGTCAGCGTTTTCAGAATACCCAAAAATAAACTTTTCTTTAAAAAAAAACGCAACCAAAATAAAACGGCCAGACTACCTGAGCATCCAGATTATCGACCGGGCACGCTTCCTCAGCAAGTATCTGAACTGATGAGTCATCATTGATTGTTACCGAGCCACTGCTCACTAAACAGGAATTCGTAAACCAATAGAGCGTAATAAGAGCATAATAAAACTTAAGAGGAAAATTACTGTTCCTGTTTGACATATTTAAAATGTGCCAACATTTCAACATCAAAATAATTGAATGTATAACATAATATAAAGAAATAAATCTGAATTATTGAAATAATTATAAAATCATTAATGGAATTAGTAGATAAAGCAAAAATGCGCATCTAATTATCTCAAATTAGGTCTAAAAGTATTTTGTCAAAATGATTACATGGCCAAAAGTGCAGGCAATGTATTCTAGATTGGCTGCAATTTTTCAATGGATCCCAGCTACAAACGTGTACTTGTGCCATTAGTAGCATATTGTAATGATCACAACAGTTTGAACAAATAGTATAAGAGGAAGAGGCATCATATTTTTGCTCTTTATCTTCACTAAAAAATCATGTAAAAGAATGTTGTGAAATGAATAGTCGTCAAGATAAATATAAGATAAACCACATGCTACTAACAATTTTATTATTGACCCTGCCATATAATTACCGAAATACTTCTTCTGGTTGCCATCTTGTTCATGTACGGTTATGACGCCTGGCTTAAGGACAGCAAGAAGAGGTACGTGCTGCGGTAAGATACCAAAGCTACCACTGAATGATGGAACATCTATCTGCTTCACATTTGCATTGTTGTAGAACACCTAAAGACACAGAAATATGCAATCACTTAGATCAAAACTCTTGTTAAACCGTAGAATTATCGATCTACAGGAACTCAAATACTCACTGGCACGGAGTGGATATAAACATGGTCTGCGTAGCACTTTAGGCTGATAAACAATGGGTTATTCTCAAAGCGCTATATAAATTTAAGATTAAACTTTTATATTCTTCAATAACCCTGAACTCTGATAGCGACTCCATAACTTTGCTATTGGTAAAATTGCGCCACAAAACGAGCAGAGCAGTCGTAACAATATTCCATAGATATCGGAAAACCGAATGACAGCGCTAGATAAATCTACACGGCAATGACAACGGAGGGTCTTACCGCAGCGGATGAGGCAAAGGTGAACGCCATGTCGGCGTAGCCTCTTCGCTGCTGGGCTTCGACGGCGGCGATACGAGTGACCTGTCGTACGAAGATGGGGACCAGCCGTGAGGTTCTCTGAAGGAGTGCCATCTTCTGAGCTACTGTGATATCAATGACCTCCCACTGCAAAAACACCGCGGACACAGGAAGTTCACCGTTCCCACAATGCTTTGCGCTCCTCCCACTGTAGAGTCTGCTTCACTGCCTTCCAGCATAGTTTTAATGATTATGACACCGAGTTTCATTTAAAATGTTACTAGGAGAGGCGATTCAGTCAATCAATATACTTCTATGGCGCCACTATTTCACTATCATATTGCCCAGAGCATAAGCCGATGGCGGACCGAATTCAACCCAAATTTACGCCAGGCCAAGCCAGAAAGGTCAACCAGATAGCCAGATTCATGCAATTTACACGACATAAAACCATAACAGCCAGGAAAGGATCGTCCGGCAAGCTTCTGGTCTTCGTGGTTCCTGAGGAAGTAAGTAAGTAAAATCTCGTAAATGTATACAGCGCTTTTAAAGCAGTACAGTAGTAGCAGCTTATTCTTATGCGCTTAAGCTTTCTTGATAAAGCTATGGGCAGGGTGGATTAATTGTCAGCCGGAAAAGGTCAGTGTAATGAGTGTATCCATGAGGCGGCGGGGCATTAAGGAAGCTTAAGGTTGATAATAATAATGATGGTGATGGTGGCGCCATAGAAGTTTATTGATTGCTACGGCCAATAAGACTACACTTGCGATCGATTGATTGGGCGATTCGTCAAACACTCGAGTCTCCTCCGACCACTTACAGGTCAAACGGGTCAAAGATTGGCAATCGAAACCATTCTTTGATGGATCTGGTCGAAGTTAATCGATTTCGGGTGCATTATGAAACATTTGTGACTCCTATGGTTACACAGTATGCTTAATTTATTATAAAAAAAGAAGAATTAATTGAATTACACTGTTTACGCAAAATGAAAATAAAAGTAGTAGTAACAACAACAACATCTGCATGAACATGCTGAATGTGAATGGGTTTGAAGTTTTGAACTTCAAATTACACTACTTTTCAAATCGCGCGAGATCGTCAATGTGAGTTCATCGATCGAATCCAAGCATTCCGTAAACACGGACACTATATTATTTCTAGAGGCGCAATAAAGCGTCATTATCACGCGTTTCCACAAATTAAGTTCAGCGTGATCAAGCAAGTTCAGAAACTCAAGCATTGCATTCCGTAAACGATTATATAATCCTAAAAATAACGATAAATGATAGCAGTTAATCGGAACGTTGTATTCGGAGGAGAATTTGTTGGAGGGTCGAGCGAGAGGCGCTAGTTATCACCAAAATGCGTCATCCCCGGTGTAAACATTTACCGGCGCTGCAGGCGGCCATCTTGTATTGTTGTTGTTGTTGTCGTTCGGCGGTGGACATGTGCTCCGTCAAAGACGATCTCGTCTCGTCTCCCTCTGCCGCCCTCAGGCCAATCAACCATGCGCCGACGGCCGCCGCCACCGACGACCCGCCGATCGCCCGGCTCTTCGTGCGCAACCGGGCCGAGTATCTGATGCGAAAGACGCGGGTGACCGTCGGGCGATCGAGCGCCAAGAGCGCCGCCGATGTAGACGCGGGGTCGTCGACGTACATCTCCCGCAACCACCTCGAAATCTACCGGACGGACAGCCGCTTCTACGTCCTGGTCACCGGGAAGAACGGCCTCTTCGTCGACGGCGTCTTCCACCGCAAGGGCTCCGCTCCCTTCGAACTACAACGCCTGTAAACACAACAGTTTTGGTTCCGTAGAATAATGCGTTGTAATGTAATGTATGATGTAATTAAAGGGCTTATACAGTACCTCTTATATTACCACTCAGAGACGCTCCAGGCTGTTGAGTCGCTTGATAGAGGAAAATGAAATTTCAGTCTTTGCAATGAATTGATGATTGTGTGAGGTGAGAAGTGAGACAGCAGCAATTATTATAACCATTTAGTTGTACTTGTGTTTAGATTTAGGAAATTTTTGTAGCGCCGACGTTTTTCGAATAAAGCTTTTATTCGAGTTTGGTTTAGCGTTAGCGGCTCATTTTAAAATCTGTTGGTGATTACTGAATTTTTTCAGTTTCAATTTCGCTTTCTTGTTCCAATATGAGTTATGCATGTATAAATTCAATATGATTAGACATTTGATAGAATAAAAAATTGTTCTGTCCGAAAGAGAGACTGTTTATCTTGGAATCATCAGACAGCTTTTGATATTATATCTTGTATGATTGGTGGCATGGTCCTACATTTATAACCATGTTAAAAGTCCATAAGGATGTGAAAGTTCTTTAATGCCCTCATATTTAAAATCAGTGGAAATGAGTGTTGTTTTAAAATAATATGAAAAGTTATTGTTTATTTTTGTGTATCAAATTCTTTTCGAGAATCATTTTTTTGCAAAAATATTTGTTTCAGGGCAATTCTGCGATTTCCAAGCACAGATATAACCATTCAGTTTCATATATTAATAGAGGATGAATCCACAACATCTATCATATGCCCTATTTCTTATGTGGGCGATCCTTTGGTAAAAGAAAACGTCAAAAGAGAGGTCCTATGTAAACCTGGCAGGTAAGATATTGCACAGAACACTGAAGAGTTAATTAACAATGCTAACTAGGCAAGTTAATTGCAAATTAAAGTGCTTAGCTAATTAACTTGAGCAGTGATAAATAATACAGTCAATATACAATATATTATTGTTCATGAAGTCGTTGGACATTAGTGATGATTAACCCCTTAACTGGGGACCCCGGATATATCTGTCCATTTTACATTGAGTTACAGTTAAATACACGGTTAAGGGGTTAAGTCGACTTGATGCAATTAGCCTAATACCAAATGTCTTCTACGTTTGTGTGACCTGTTATTTCATGTGGTTATGCCACTGGTGTTTGTTTTCAGCCCAGTGGGAAAATTTCCGTTCAGCGAAAGCCAGCCTCTGTTGGCTTCGGCCGAGTTGAAGCGGGAGGGAGTGGGTCCGGTTGGCGTGAAGCCGGAAGAAGTTGTCACGAAGCCAAGACACCGAGAAAGCCACGTGAGAGAATCAAAGGCGGCCTTTGCGGCGATCTTTGAAGACAGCGCTCGAGACTGTTCAAAACCCGCGTACTCGTATGCTCAGCTCATCGTACAGGCAATCAGTTCGCAAAAGGACAAACAACTGACACTGAGCGGAATCTATACCTACATTACGAAAAAGTATCCGTACTACCGGAGCGGAGATAAAGGATGGCAGGTTAGCTATAAGTAACTTTCTTTTTTGGCATTTGTACAGTCAAGCACGTTTAATGTAATGTTTTTGAAAATCACGTCTTCTCTGCTCTCTTAATATTGCGCAATTCAAATGTTCCTTTAGTGTGATAATTAACTGTGGTTGACTTTACATATACAAAATTTTAAGGTAGAAATTTTATGCCATAACAAAATACATTTTGAAATGACCAACTTGCACCAATACCGTGAAATTTATGTTAATGTTGACTCACTTGTAACTAGCTAAGATGGCAGAAAGTGGACTGAAAGAAACCTCTTTTTGCTAGAAACTGTCATTGAAGGTTATCGTGTGGGAATTTCTGCATTTAATAGGCAAATTTTAAAGAAATGCTCTCACCTTTTACTGGATTTGTAATTTTGTATAAGGTCATTCAACTTTAGTTACACAGTGAAATTGAATGCACTGAATCCTATTCCTTTCAGAATTCTATTCGTCACAATCTCTCGTTAAACCGCTACTTCATCAAAGTACCTCGGGCGCAGGAAGAGTCCGGCAAAGGATCGTTCTGGAAGATCGATCCAAGCTCGGAATCGATGCTGATCGAGCAGGCGTTCAAAAAACGACGCCAGAGATCAACACCAGGTGGCGTCAAGACAAGTCAGGGCCGCACCACTCCAAGGCAGGAACGCCACTGTGCTTCTTGATATTTCTTGCTTGTAAAATTGTCGTTTTGATGGCTTCGACACTTTAACGGTCATTCTAGGTTCGGTTGGAACGTGTGGTGCATTGATGTGGATATTTTCCTCCTTTTATGTGATATTCTAGTTCTAAAGTTATGCTCAGATTATAGCAGATGCTAATTTTGTGAACATTTAGTTACGAAATCTGAGGTTTTCATGATTCTTTTGTTGTGCTTAGCTTGGCTTCTATGTCATCGGTAGAAGCGGATGGACTGGGAACTCCGGAAGACAGCTGTCTTTCGTGGGAAGGGGGTGTTGGAACAGACGAGACGAATTCCCTCGTCATAGCGGAAGACATGAAGCCTCCAGCTGCCGCGGTTTTTCCAGGAATGCAAGGCAATGGAACGATATTTGACAGTCGGGGCAACCAGGGTTTTGAAGGTTGTTCTGTGTTAGATTCAATGAATTTAGTAAACAGTTTGATTGTTTTTTCTGATAATCGTAAATAATTTGTATCTGTGATGTGGTACGCGCTTTTGTCATGGGTGATACCCAATTTGGTTTTAGAAAATGAATTCTGAATTGTACATTTACGGACTTTGATTTTGTATTTTGATTCTCAAATGTGTTTTTTTTATGCAGCAGATCATCAGCAACAGTCTTTGGTGTCTTCATTCGCACATCACGCACTGCCTCAGCTTATAGCAAGACCTCAGTTTTTCATTGCTAAGCCCTCGGGTGCGCCGGGGCCCCTCAACCACCTCCCGGGGGTCGTTCCGATACAACTGCCGGCGACGATGGTTAGCACCACTTCAGCGGTAATGATGAAGCCAAACGACCTGCTGCAGAATCACTCAATCGAAGGAGACAGTGGGTTTTTCCGTGAATAATTATGAGGTTTCATTTGTTTAAATGCTGAACAAACAGGCCCCGGTTGACTATGAGATGTAGTGGTTCCAATGTTTGATGATTGTCAAGAGAACGTACAGACAGAAATCGGAATATTCGTTTGCTAATTTTGCTCTGTAAATCTAGTGGTTTTTGAGTTGTATTCGTGTCTTTGATTTTTACGACGTGTGTGTACTTGTTTTGCAGACAAGGTTTTCATGCTGCCAGATAAGTTGCCATCTTTCATGCCAAGACCGATGCAAATCCAAGGTTTTCATCCCAAAACGGTAATAGTTAGGATGAACTCTGGCGGCGCCGTTTCGGGTGCAAGTGCGGTCAGAGGCTCGGTCGTGCGTCTTGCACTCGGGATGCCAGAACTGGAATCCCAGAACCTTTTGCCCGCTCTCGGGATAAAGGCCGATCCGGAGGAAATGGAATCCGAAGAACTGGTAATACTGTCATTAAGAATTGCTGTTAGTCTAGATGTAACGTAAGAATTATTGTTAGTCTAGATGTAACGTTAGAATTATTGTTAGTCTAGATGTAACGTAATCTCGGTTATGATTTTCATGGTTATGCACAGACTCTGGGAAGAATGCAAGAGTCTTAGGGCGCGTAATGTATCTCTTTACATGTTCTGACTAGTTTACAGCAAACTTTGTGTATTTATGTAATGCGGATGTCTTTCTTTGGCATCGAAACAGTTTTGATCATGTAGCGGAATAAGACTTGCAATTTTACCACATTAAATAAATATCTTTGTATTTATTTATATTTGTAAAATTATAATTTCAGTATTACAAGATTAATTGAGGCTGTTTTATGTCATGTAATTGCAGTGCCATCTGTTGACTGTCATTCATCTTATGTCACTCTCCTCTTGCTGAGGCATCTTTTCTCATTCTCGGTCAATATTGCCGCCTTGTGTTTGCATGCGTTCAATGTATACATTTAAACTTTTGGTTAGAGGAATCAGTTAAGTGTAGCATTGGCAGGGTCTGTCGGTGACAAGTATTTGTATGCGCGATTTGGAATTTTAATGCGAACTTCGCTAAATTCACAGCCGAAAGAACATAGAATTTGGCTTGTTTTTCGTGTTTCAGGCGACTCCTAATGACGGTTCAAGCCGTGTCGCTTACGACACCGCATCTGACACCATGAACGGCGACATGAAGCATTTTCAGCTACAGGCCATATCAAACTAATGATGTCTGGCAGAAATCCTACTTCCGGAAAATCTTGTCTCTTGTGTCGGCGGTGGTGTTGTCTATCTGTTTACATGTGGCTGAGTCTTGGCAGAAGAATTCTGGGGGCTTCTGACCTTCAGCCGCGGCACCGACAGGGCATCGGGCTCCGCGAGAACCAAGATTGCTGACAATTTTTTCACCTATTTGATTTGATGTGAGCTTATCGTAATTAATTAACTAATTATTATTGTTCAAAACTGAGCAAGGAACATCGAGCAGTGTCGCTGAAAACACGCGAGATTCGTTTCACTTTTATAGCTGCTGTGAACGTTCTAGATTTTCTGTCTGCGTTTTATTATTATTTTGTACAGTTTGGCCAAATGACAACAGAAGTTTAGTCATCGTCTATAGGCAGCATTTTTAGTAACTCATTTTTTTATGTTTTTGGTGATGTACTGGCGTTCTATAATTAATGCCCCACCCCCTGTGCTTTTTGGTTTTGTGATTTTTTTGACTGGTATCGGCATCTCTCTATCATATGCTTTAGAATGGCAGAATATAAATGCTCCTGTGGTATTTGTATGCTGGTGCTACATACTGTAAATTTCATTGGGTGGGATGAATTTCAGCGCTGAATTTTCTTGACGAACGACAAAGGATACAGATGAACCGTCGATTGTAGAAATGGGTTTTTATTTTTACGAAGGAATTAAATTACTCCGATGAACTTTTCTTTTGTCTTACTTATTTGAAATTTTGTGGAAAATTCTACTTTGTTCACATGTGTTCTAAGTGAAATGTTTGAATTTTGCACATAAATATTCTGATTTTGATAAAGAATTCTGGAACATATTATGATTTTGCTATCGTTTGAATTATTTTTGCTGACTTTGCAAACCAGTTAGACAGTTTGATGCTCATTCCATTCAATGCATCATACATACACCAAGAATTTAATTTTATCAAAGGAAAGTCCTTTTCTGATATCATGAACACATTATTATATTTATTATCATTAATTTTATTTAATTATTATTTAAACTGCCCTACATAACTTATTCTTGTTATTTTGAATCAGATTACTAGAGAGTTATATTATTATTATGTTTTTATTATGTTTTAATCATCATGAGGCCTATTGTCATTTTTCAGACCATTTTATATTAGCCTATAATCACGACCAATCCCAAACAGCTACCTGTTGGGTTTTGTTGCACCTGTTGAATATTCATAAGCAGAGCCATGGAGCTAATCTGTTGACTCGGCGCCAATAGGAACTTGCATGCACGGACATGTTATAGTCTGCAAAGTGGATATGGTGCATGGGAATCGCTCGCAGACACACACACACACACACACACACACACACTAGTTTGTACGAAGTTCGGAAGTAGGTACTGCATATAAGATCTAAGCCTACGACGTATTGGCAGTTTACATCGGATTTTTTTCACTTGTCAATGAGCAATATATATATATATATATATATATATATATATATATATATATATATATATATATATATATATATATATATATATATAAAGGCTTCAGGCCTGTCCAGTCAATCATTCATCACGTGACGCAACCTTATTTATAGCAGCCGTCATAGCAAAAACTGCTGAGCTGTGGCATTTTTCTTCTCCCATTCTCTGATCGTCGCCACGGAGGAATGTACCACCAAGGGCAAGGGGCGAGACGTCGCCGGGTGTCCGAGTCGTCCAGGGCAGGACTACAGATGCCGGTCGCCAGGTTCCGCAGGATGTTTCTCGATAGGATGATGACGAAAGGCCGGCGTCTCGGCAAAGCAGCGCCCGTGTACATCGCCGCCGTCGTCGAGTACCTCATCGGTAAAGCAAAGCTACGGTATTTCGATGAATTTAGATTAAGTCCGTAAGAATAGGATAGGTCTACTTTCATGTTTCTTGTTTTGTGAATCTACGGAAATTTTGTCAATAATGTCGTTGCTACAGTGAAACCCGGTTTACTTGGACGCACCGAGACTCGATAGGCTTCTTATACTGTCAACAGGAACAGCGTTAATGTGGTATTACTGTAGGCCTATAGGTCTCGAGGGCGTAGCCAGCGTTTCGGAATAGGGGAGGCACAGATCAGACCTACAGTGTACAAGCAAAAGATCATCAAAGGGCTCTTGGTACAATAACGCTCATATATCGATTTGGTTGTAACGTTCCTATTAGGCCTATATTGCCATCCAAAATAGGCCAAACAGGGTTACTTCAGAATAGAGAGGTCTATAAACGCCTATAATGGGAAGTCTGTGTATGGCCTATTTGGCGTTGTACGGCCGGTTCTCGTCAGAACACCGAAGTTAAGCAACGTCGAGCGCGGTTAGTACTTGGATGGGTGACCATCCCGGGATCTAATCGTGGTGCCGGCTGCCAAACCATGCCCGTTCAACGCTTAGGTGTCGATAAATTGGTAGCAGCGCTAAGGTGCGAGGGTAAAACGCAGGTCTAGAAGACTCTATAGTAATATAATAATGACTCTATAGTAAGCCACATGCGTCGATGCTTGCCTAGTACCGGAGATCAGCGCTGCATGGAAGCCATATAGGCCTATGCTCGTTTAAGTATGGGACTACCTTTACCATTTTAATCTGTGTATGCGGTTAAATTAACTGTAGTCGATGCATTTCAAATCTATTGTAATCTTCTCTGATCGGGCAGTGCCTTATTCTGTTTGTAGCGGAAATTCTCGAATTGGCCGGAAATGCAGCCAAATCTTGTCATAGAAAAAGAATCAATCCTCGATTTCTTTATCTCACGATCCACAACGATGAAGAACTCCTCGAGGTTAGACAGAGAAGGGCCGCTATATAGTCTGATATAATGGGGTGCCCCCCTCCCCCCCGGGTGGGGCGGGAAGATGGCAGAAGTGGTTAGGCCTACACTCTGGGCAGACACCTTGACGAAGTTGACGGAACGTCTTTCGAATGTCAAAATTAACGTTTCTTTTGAAAATATTCATTATAATTATTATAGTTGAAACAATATTCAAAAACTTTTTCAAATTCTTTTTTAAAATTAAGTGTATAATAATTATAAATTTCTAAGTGCAAAATACGCTCAAAGCGGTAGCATAGCATTAATTGCGGTATTAATAAAAATATTGATTATTATGTGACGTCACATTTCTGCAACCCCCACCCCGTCGTCAGTCGTCACACATCGTCACAAATGTCTGAGCCACAACCTAAGTGTGTTACGTCATTTGTGGATAGCCCCTTACAGGCATATTACTAATTTATTCGTCTTAAGATCATAAGATGGTTCTTGCTGTCGCTGCAGCTCCTGAAGCACGTAACGATTCCCGAGTCGGGGACGATGCCCCACGTGCATGAGTTCCTATTCAGAGGTCAAACGCCGAAGGCAAACGGCGGAGGTCAGGCATAGGCGGCGCACTCCTATCGGCCCCGTCGGCCCTGGAAAGACTGGAAAAGCTCCCCCAGCCGCTGCCGGTGGGTACTTTTGAGAAGTGAAAAGTGAAGAATTGTAATTCTTTAAATTGTTTGATTTAATTTTCATTTCGAATTTAGAAAGAGCTGCTGTCGGGGAGGGCGAATGCACTGCTGAATAAGGCTTTATAGTCTTAGCAAGATCAGGTATTCAGGTACAATTTAAGATCAGATCTGAGATAGGCATGTCATATACTCATTTAATTTTAAAAAGGTGTCAAATATTGTTTCAGGCTATAATAATTACATTAGAAGATATTAGATTAGATTAAAAGACGGAAGAAGGCACTGAGACGAATGAGGCAGCTGCTGCCGCGGGAGGGTGAATGCACTGCCGATTAAATAAGGCTTTATAGTAGCACGATCAGATAAGTACGTCAAACACCGTAGCAGTAGATGGCGCTAGAGAGTGTTTAGTCGAGAGAGGGAAGTCGGAATTGGGTCTCGATCGAAACGGATCAGTTAGACCCCCACTGTGTTCGCATAAATCGCGGAAACAATCTCACGGCTTCAGCGATTCAATCGTTTAACAGCGCTTCACCATCCATCCAATGGACGAGTTTGTTGTTCAACGTCGTAAGCTGAATATATCGAAGACCCTGAACAAACTGTTAGTACTTCAGATAATACACCATCTATGCGAATTATTCAATAGTGATGAGTGGTAGGACTAGGACCACACTACGAAAAACTAACCGTATACGACAACACTTGACAGGAACACCCCCGAGTTGTTTTTCTCCATAGTTTTCCATCCTTTCCAATCCCATGATTTATGAAGGTTTAAATTCTTGATTTTATACAGTATCTTTTGCTGACTGCCGTCGTTTTAAATCACACCTCCAACACTTCTGAATGACCTGACTTTCCATTTTATGTCCATCATTGTAATATTCACGGATTTTGTATTCCCTTTAGTTATTTCTTCGTCCCCCACCATCCAAGACGTGCCGTGAAGATGGGAAAAGGTCTTTAATAAGTTAAGTGGCGTAGCCAAGGGGGTTGGGGTTAAAGTCCCCTTGGCTTTAAAATTTTGTTTATGAGTTTCCATGTATTTTTTTTTTTTGACGCGTCGTTGGGGTCAAAGCTCCTTGGCTATAGATGGTAAATGTCTAAGTAAGAGGCGAGGACTATTTTTTCGCTTGTCAGCTAAAAAAAGTAGAGGTGATAACTTTTTGCTGCTCAATATTTTTTCCAAAGTTGGTCACGGTCAAAACCAAAAACCAAACCCCTTCCGAAAATCCTGGTTACGCCACTGAGTAAATTAGGCACCTCGACCCTCAGCGCTCCGCTGCCGCTATATAGTAAACGGGCCGGGGTACTTTTTATTGTCTTCCGCCGCCTATGAGGTCAGGGCGTACAAAGTCCTGCTGGAAAGACTGGAAAAGCTCCACCAGCCGCTGCCGGTGGAAAGAAGAGCCGCAGGACAGCGAAACGGGCGAACAAGGCGACGATCAGGGCGACCAAGGGGAAGCTGGTCGGAGCCGCAAAGGGAAAGATTGCTCCGTCCAAAGCGAATACGGTAGGACTATAGCTTAACGTTTTAGTGTGGTTTAGTTTAAACACAACAATTTATATAGCGCAGTAGCAAAGTCAGAGGCTTAAGAATTTTAAAAAGTTTCTGAATATTGTTTCAACTATAATAATTATGATGAATATTTTCAAAATAAACGTTAATTTTGACAATCGAAAGACGACAAGAGGAGGGGTTAACGCGTTGTGGCGTCTTATTTGAGGGGTCTTAGTTTTTGTGACGACGTGTGACGAAGGGGGGGGTCAAAAACTGCCAAAATCGCGTTACGTCATTTATAGATGGCCCCTAAGACATCTGCGTCGCTGCTTGCCTAGTAGGCCTACTCCATTGAATGGCCTACTCGGAGACCAGCGGACAGCGCCGGACCCTACGCTCGTTCGAGTACGGGACTACCTTTACCTTCACCGCTCTCGCTTCAAATTGATCATTCAGCACGAAGCTTCCACTTGAGAATTGTAATCATTAGCAGCAGAGGCGTAGCGACGGGGTGGGGTATATCGGCATATATACCCCCCAAAATCAGTCTACCTTAAAGCTTTTTATGTGATTTACATGTGACTATATGTGGTTTATATGATTTATGTGGTTTATAGTTAAGATTTATACCCACCAAAAATATTTATACCCTCCCAAATCAATTTCCTGGCTACGCTCCTGATCATTAGCCTAAACTTGGATGCAGGAGAGAATTGCAATTTAGGGACATACTGGATTTTTACAGAAGCCAATGCTCAAGCACACACGGTCTAATTCTGCTGCCCAGTGGCAGCCGACGGATTGGCCAATTTGTTAACTTACCTGATATGTCCTTATAATTGTTTTCTCTTCCAGCGATCGAAAGGTGCCGCTGTGGTCATCCCAGCATCCACTTCGACCGGAACAAATGCCGCTGGTGCGAGGTTCACTATTCTATCAGAAAAGAAACTCACCCCCGGTCAGAAGGTAGAAACTTAATAATATATAATATAATATCATGGACGGCGACACAAGCCAAATATTCGGTGGGCCAACATGGCCTGTTTGAAATTGGACAAATCAAGGACTAGTGCTACAGTAGGCTATAGATATGCAAAGGAGAGTGATGAAACGAATTAAACCAACATATTCTTGTGTCCCCATCTTTACTGTGTCAAACCGTACTAGAATTGTCAATATATTCTGTCTCAAATTTTTCTAGAGCTTTCGAAATGCCACGAAAAATAATGAGCCATTTGAAACGACACTATGCAAAGTCTTTCAGAAATCTATTCTCTGTCAAATGTCTAAAAATCAATCGAGAGATAAGATGGCGCTTAAGAGACCTGGTTTCTTCTATTAGAGGTTTTATAGACCACAAAAATATTATAAAATTGATACCTTTTTGAAATTGGACAATGCTAGTGCTACAGTAGGCTATAGATATGCAAAAAGCTTCCAATCATGGATAAGAAATTCAAAATTGCAGCTCAGCTATGACTGGTGACTATAAATCATACAGGCAAATAAATCAAGGTTCAAATATCTGTGTGTGTGTGTGTGTTTATAAAGTTTTTTGTACATATTATTGTTTCTTGTGGGTTTTAGCTGACTGTTGTTCAAGGCGATATCGTACAGATTAACGCAGACGCAGTCGTACATCCAACAGGAAGCTCCTGCGGCTTTGGCGGTGAAGTTGGTAAGTGCAATCCAAGATCTGGATTGAGAATCCTTGTGCATGTGAACTTTGTATAATGGCTGCGCAAGAAGAAATTACTCTAATTCATATTATGCTTTTGAAGGCTGAATCTTTGTCATAGCCCCTATACAGATATACAGTGACCTCTTACTGTTTGTAAAGTTTTTCAAGTGTTTTCTGAAATGAACCAGAGCAAAAATGAAATTCATTTATCAGGCTTTAGCCAGACTTCTCTCTGCCAATGTGGTTTAGTCAGAAGACCCAGTCATTGGCTTATTGCTGTGTGTGTGTGTGTGTGTGTGTGTGTGTGTGTGTGTGTGTTATCTCTTGCAAGCGCCTAGGAATAAAAAAGTGCTATAGAAATTCATGAGAGTTTACTTGCTTACTTACTTACTTACTTACTTGCAGGTCGTGCCCTGAGGAGTAAAGGAGGAAGAGAATTGCAAAACGAAATCAATAAGATGATTTCAGCTCAGGGAAGTCTTAAGGAAGCCGATGGTCAGTAATAAAGGTTGAAGGTCCGCAGATGTTGCTGCATATGTGCTACTGTCATTGCATTTGGCTGTGTATGTCTGCTGATTCCTTAAAAGGCTTAGTCAATGTCACTGTGAAATGGTTGCCAGGAAATTGATAAATTATTCGCATGGGATCGTTATTGCTAGACAAATTTTGAACATGCAGATCATCTGCTGCAAATACAGCAGTGAATACACATAGGCCTACTTAGCCTCCTAAACCACTTAAAATCACATTATTATTATTATTATTATTATTATTACTATTACTATTACTATTATTACTACTACTACTACTACTACTACTACTACTACTACTACTACTACTACTACTATTACTACTATTACTATTACTATTATTACTATTACTATTATTATAACTATGGAACTAGAGAACCATGTTTGCCAGTATTTGGTTCTGATTGTCTTCCAAAGATTGTCAATCATTGATAAAGATCATAATTATGTTCAAAAACTTTCACCTGGTGAGCAAAATCTGATGATGCACCATTTTTATATGGTACACACAAGAATAAATTTGAAAACCACATTAGGGGTGGGAGGATTGAACAGCTGAACTGGTTCCTTTTTAAACTGAGCATCTTTGTCACTTTGCCACTAGGGAAAGTGACAAAGAAAATATTGACATGAGCTTCAAGAGGTGATGCAGAGTTCATTTGCACTCTATTTTGTAATTCCACATTATTCATTTGAGACATGACATTTATTTCTTTGGAACCTTAATTATCCAACAGCATCAACGTTTAGCCTAAAATAACTTGAAACTTTACGCAGTTATGGAATCATTTTCTTGTTTTATCTTACAGTTGCTATCTGCCCGGCACACAACATTCCCGCGAAATACGTAATCCACGTCAACAGCCCAACCTGGAACAACACCACTGCACAAACGAATCTGGAGACTGCAATCAAAAATATTCTGTCGATTGCTGACACGAACAACCTATCGACAATAGCACTACCATCAGTCAGCAGTGGAAAGTAAGCAAGCAGTTTGTAGCAACTCAAATGCCTATCTTTACTCTTAGGCCGGCAGCTTAGCTAGATTCAAAAGAAAACTGACAAACTAGATGAATTAATGATTTATAGAAATCTAGACCTTATAAATGTGTGGTGAATATTCTACATGTACAGTTTAGCATCTGGAGAGGAGGAAATAAGAGAAATTACTAGTCATTGCTTACCGACTCTCCCACTCCCCATCCCAATGCTATTCCACTCTATACATAGTAGGGAAAGTTTCGTGTTGTCATTAACTTATCAAACAAACTTATTTAGAATAACAAAACAATTATAAATATTATTCTCTCCTTACACCATACACCACTGGTCTTATGTAGTAGGCCTAGCCATTGGATTATTACAATATATATATATATATATATATATATATATATATATATATATATATATATATATATATATATATATATCTGAACGTAAAGGAATGTTTACTGTTGTTTTTCAAGTGCTGGTTTTCCAAAACAGACGGCCGCTCATATAATTCTTACGACAATCAACAGCTATTTCTCATCATCCACAGCCAATTCCTTAAAGCAAATCTACTTTGTTCTGTATGATATGGAAAGCATTGGAGTCTACACTTCAGAGCTGGCCAAGCTGGTGACCTAAGCACATGATTGTTTTGTTTTGATTGTTCTGGACCTATTGTGAACATTCAATTGTTTTCTTACATTCAGAGATCTCTAGTTTTCTTAGAAAATAGTGAAGATTTTTTTAGAATTTTAAGAATTTTGCCATTGGCATTCCCTGCTTTTAGATGTATTTTGTTTTGTGTTTTTGCATTATCTTATGTGATGAAAGACAGTAGGATAACAGGCTTGTAGTGACTAGTTTCGTAAGTATTCTTTTGTTTTTGATGAGTATATTACATACAACTGCATTAACTTTTTAGACTTTCGATTGTAGTTTTATTTTTCAAGTGATATTCCGTTTAATACAGCAAAAATATATATGGAAGTTGGAAAGAATGGCAGTTTTCTTTTTTGCAATTAGACATTTTTCCACATCACAGCAGTCATTCCCAGTCAATTCATTTACTGTTCTTGAATGTGATAGAGAAATTCATGAGATTTTACTTACTTAATATCAAATGAGGACATCACAAATAAGATATGTTAACAATTTTCTCAATTAGGGCTATTGTGAATTTCTTGTATAAAACTATATTAAAACTACACTACACAAAGGTGAATACATATCATTGCTTCAACAAATTGGGCAGATGAAAATTAATTTGCATCTGTACAGATTCAATGATGTAGCAGTGGCGGCTCTAGGATTTGGCAAGTGGGGGGCCGTTGGGGGAGGGCAACTTCTAATCATGGGGGGCCAACCATTTGTTGTCTAATGTATGTAGCATTAAATATAGGGTCCCAACTGGGGGCCACTGGGGGCCAGGCAGTCAATAGGGCACGGGGGGACGTCATTTGGGGCAGGGGGCATTTGGCCCCTGATTTTGAGGAAAAATTTTTTCTTGTGTTATTTAGTATTTAGTTTTTACATGTCCTAAAGGAGCGCCTGATATGATGTGGAGTAGTCTAGTCTGGTTATAACGGCCGAGCAAAAAAAAAAAAAAAAAAAGGTCGTCAACTTTTTGCAAACTTTGACTTGTCAGGTCATCATGCCCCCGGTGGAGCCGCCACTGTGATGTAGGCATCATATAACCATGGTTCCATAAAAAAATGGGCACATCGACATTTTCGAGTTTTAAAAGTCTACAGGCAAAAAACGTTGTCAATAATTTTTTAGATGTTGCAAAAACTAATGGATAAAATTCATTTTATCCTGTTAGAATTTTGATCTGCCAAATTGTGTCGAAAGGTTTCTAAGCATTAATTTATGCGTGAGCTACTGATTTCCACCGGTCAAGAATTGACGATAGAATTCTCGTAGATTGACGAAGGTCGACGTTTGCTTTTTTATTTCTCTGCAGCAAAGGAACAATATTATTAATGGTAAGTCGACTAATGTCACTAATCGGTGAGTTTTATCTTAATTTAAAAAACTGAAATTAATCAATTTATTATCTCCTAATCCAATGTATTTTTATTTTGCATTTTACCATTTAATTCGTTACAATATGCGACCTGACAAACAATAATAATGATAATTCTATATTGCCGTGTACCGTGTGCCTTGCACCATGTACCTTGTAACCCCCGTTGCAGTTAGACTTGTGGTCTGGTCTTTCCACGCGTCGGTGTCAATGCAGATTGTTATCCATCCATCTTTTTCTTGGTCGTCCTTTTGGTCTGGTAGTCGTCGGGTGCCATAGCATCATTTGTAGTGGCATTATCTCCTTTCTCATCCTCTTTACGTGACCAGCTGGCTCTCCTGTCCACTATATGCTGACGTTTTTCTTCCTGTCCATTGATGTGAACCCTTTAATAAGCCTTAAAACTCTCATATCTGCTGATTGTACCTTGCTTTTGGTGGCCAATGTCAGTGTCCAGACTTCGCATCCATAGGTTAGTAGTGGTCTGGGAATAGTTTTATAAATACCGGTACTGATTTTGTATTTTGCCAGAATCTAAAATCCACTTCAGTTTAATAAGTAAGTAAAATCTTGTAAATTTATATAGTGCTTGTGGAAAGTAGTACAGTACCGGTAGTAGCTGCTTATTCTTAGGCACTCAATGGTAATCTTACATGAAGATGAGACGATTACAAACAAATATTCATCATTCAGTCTTTTGGATAATTTGTTCAGCACCGTTAGGTGACTTTAGTCTGGGCATGGCACTATATAAATTGGCTCAGTCATATCAGCATCATCAATATCGTACTCTGGTGCTGGTTAAAATATTGTGATTTTTTGGTTAGTAAGTATGTAAGTTTCTGCACATTGCAGCAGAATACAGTATGGTAACTTGTTGGAACCCAGTGAATGGTTACAAGTAGACTAATAAAGGTGAGGACAGTTGCTTTTATTTTGATGCGTTTAAATGCAATGACAGTTTTACTGGTTTCGGCATTGTTGCTATACATTAATCCTATTAATACTCAACCTCTGATTGATTCCTTTTGATTTTCCAGGCAGAAGGAAAGCCAAGTGACTGGTGGAAAAATGCATCTTCCATCTACGAGTTCACGGTAAAAGACATCGATGGAAATATGATTTCCCTGGAAAAGTACAGGTGTGGTTTTCTTTCATAACATTTTCATTATACTTCTGTGTGCTAACTTTGACAATTGTATGAATTGTATGTGTATAATAATGCACGTTTCTCTGTTTTTCTTGGACAGAGAAACCTGTACAGTGTTCTGCTGTGGATTATACATATCCATGGACTTACACAAATGAGTATCATACTCAGACAATGGTAGTAAATTTGAAAATGTGATGGTATTGTGAAAAATTTGATAATTTTGAATAGCAGTTTTTGGTCGGAAACAAGTTGTTTTCTGCCAGAATCTGACTCAACCATGACGGTTATCTTTTGTATTCTTGTTTGATTGATCTTGATACATGAGTGCATTTGTGTTCTGTTATAGAAACTTAATTATAATAAACAAGTATTTTTCTGAATCTGTTGAGGTCTGTAATTGTTACTTGGTATTGTGTGTTCTGTTAGAATTTGTACATGTAAATGTATGTATACATATGTAACGTAATGTTGATTTTTGCTGATTTTAGAGGCCATGTTTGTATCATTGTTAATGTTGCCTGTAAGTGTGGCTTCACAGACAAGAACTACCAACAGCTCCAGGCTCTGTATGATGAATTTGCAGAGTCCAAGGGACTGAGGATTCTCGTGTTTCCATGCAACCAGTTTGCTGGCCAAGTGAGTTGCACTAAGATGCCTCAAGCTTCTTTTTCGAGTTCAAGAGACAAATAAGCTGTTCAGGAACAACCAAAACTATGATTCTTAATTTCTATCATTTTATTTCTGTTGAATAATCTAATACAGAGAATAGATGGTCTATAGTCTATACCATGGGCATTCAACTGGTGGTCCACGAGCCAGATCTGGTCTGTCAAAGGGTGTGAAATGGCCTGTGAATATACTGAAATGATAAATTACTTTTTATAAAACTTTCAAAATATTTTTAATGTCTTGTTTTTATCTTACCTGTTTTCAGTTACTTATGAACAACTTTTTTGTAACTAAAAAATACATATATAACCTGGTCTTCGGGCACGCGTCATAAAAAATTTGGCCCTTCGTAAAATTTAATTGAATCCACCTTGGTCTGTATTCTGATATCTTGTTTTGTGATGCAGGAACCAGGTTCAAATGAGGATATAAAGCAGTTCGCTTCTGAGAAATATGGCGTTAAGTTCGACATGTTTTCCAAAATAGATGTAAACGGCCCAAATACTGATCCACTTTGGAGCTATCTAAAGACAAAACAGGGCGGAACATTTGGGGAGTAAGTCTTGCATCCTGTACATTAACAGAAATCATGTTATGTTCACTTTTTGACTTTGCCAACTGAGTCTTTGACTTTTTGTGTGTGTATGGTTTTATTTAAGAAATTGTAGCAGAAAAATGAATTTATGTGATTTGAGAAATTATTAAGATGCATTCTGATGTAAATTGTATGTTATAATCGTAAAGACATATTTATATTAAAGTTTAACTTAAGAGATTTTCAGTAAAGTTTCATGAGTATATTTTTGCCTAACCACTATTGGGAGGCTAGGCTGTGCTTATTTGTTTAAACTTGTATTGAAATAATATTCCTTGAAAACTGTGTTTCTCTCAGTTTCATCAAATGGAATTTCACGAAGTTCGTCATTGACAAAAATGGAATTCCAGTTGCACGTTATGCTCCAAATGTTGAACCCTTTGTAAGTGATCCTGGGCTTCAATTTTTGGGCCACTTGGCAGTAAAACCAATATTGATAATATCAAGAAATTACAGTGCTTATTCATTTACTATCATTGCATATTCATAGCCTTCAAGTCAACTTATAGAACACTCCAGAAATACTTAGGATGGAAGACTCATTGCATTAAATGAATCTGACTTTGTCATATCTAATCGAATGTTGCTTGATGGCAACACATTTTATTATGAAAATCTGTGTTTTTTTATTGCTTGCAGTCTTTCAAAAAAGACTTGGAAAAATACTGGTAGCTCTGCAGTTAACTTAATGCCGTACCAGTATTTCATGTCCGCATTGTGAAAGAAGACACGCCCTTCTTAACCAATACGTCACAGATATTTATGGATTTAACTTTTCTGCAAAACTGTCAAAGTCTTGCCCTTAAGTCTCTCTGCAGGTGGAATTTGCAAAAGCACGTTCTACGGAATTGATGATATACACAATGATCCTATGGACCTATGCCACTGGATATTTTGAGTCTGTTTAAGACGTTTTCATGTATATTTGCTTCTTTGTGTCTTGTAAGAACTTTTCTAAAGTCACTTTGTTATTTACTGGAACATAATAAATAATTAATCTGCAAAAGGTATCTGATTATGACAATTTATTTCACGCAGTAACATGTTTTAAAAATTTTATACCTTGAACCATCGTTTCACAAAGGGCAGAAGTGGTTGCAAAGGATGGTTTTCAAGACATTGATTGTGGGAATTTGAGCAGCGGCCTGATCAACCAGATTTTCTCACATCATTGTGTTCTGCATTCCCCCCGGGTGGAGCGACTAGCTGTCTCCACATAAACAATAATAGGGCTTATATTCTATTATTTGGATATACTGCGAAGCACTAGGGAGTATATATGAAAGACGCTGTTCTGCTGACATCTAACGAACACTCGGAAATTAAATCTGCTAAAGGCAGTTTGGGAGTGATCTTAGATCTCGTGATCAAAGTCAAAGAGATTAAAAGTCAGAGTCAAAGATCACTATTAAAAATGAGCTAGATCAAAAATCAGAGATCATGAATTATAATTTTATATTGTGATCTTAGATTACATGATCTAAGATCATGATCTAATAAAAGTCAAAGATCATGAATTATTATCTTAGATCGTGATCTTAGATCACATGATCTAAGATCATGATCTTAAAGCATAATTATCATGATCGTGATCTTAGATCACATGATCTTGCATCTATGATCATTTTAAATAGTGATCTTTGACTCTGACTTTTAATCTCTTTTTCGGTGATTTTGATCTTTATTATCAAAAAAAGTAGCAGATGATCAAATTATACCTAGTCTCACAACTAAGTGATCGTATGGTATACTAATAAGGTGCAATAACATCTTAAAACAAGTTAAATATTATTTTAAATGCACAAAAATTGAAAATACCCTTTGAAACATCACTAATTTATTGCCAACAATTATGTATTCTGTTGTTTTGTCCGTGAATTGAGTAAAATGGAAAATCAAACATTCTTGCATTTTATGTATTCTATGTTGTTGTTTCCGAACTTTCCGTGTGTTGAGTAAAATGGCGGAAAAATCAAACATTCGTTGCATTTTAGATTGAAATTTTTCAAAATATATAAACTTAAAGATTGATAATGAAAAAGTTGTAGCTGATTGCTGTTAATGTGTAAGCAAGAAAATTTTCGGCGGCGCGGATTGCATTCGACAAGCAATTTTCTCCGACACCTCAAGGTTTGACACTGTTCCGAAAGAACGGAGAACTGCACCGTAAAAAGTAGCACTACGCCCTAAGCATAGGGCACTACTACTACTACTACTACTACTACTACTACTACTACTACTACTACTACTACTACTACTACTACTACTACTACTACTACTACTACTACTACTACTACTACTACTACTACTACTACTACTACTACTACTACTACTACTACTACTACTACTAATAATAATAATAATAATAATAATAATAATAATAATAATAATTCAGATTGAAAGTCGTTTTGAACAGTATAGGGCATTGTTAAGAAAAAACGGAGACTGCGTCGTAAAAAATTCAGAAGAAAGGCTAAGCAAATTACATCCACATTTTCTTGTGTCCCCATCTTCATTGCGTGAAATCGTGCTAGAATAGTCAGCATCTTCTGTCTCAATTTTATTCTAGAGCGTTCGAAATGCCACGAAAAATGGTGTGCTATTCGGATCGACATTATAACATTTTTTCAGAAATCTATTCTCTGTCATATGCCTACCTCAACTGACTACACATGTGCAGATTTGACGTAACATTTCAAAGCTGAAAGAGGACGTAAACTGTCCACATTCATCACAGTCGATTGGGCACTTTAATTTGTCGCCATTGTAAGAGGGCGCCATATAAATTGATGAATAGAGGAACATGCCATGGCCGGCTAGAATTTAATTGAGGATGGTTATATGTTCGAAGATATACTGCCTCTGCCAGACTCAGTATATAGGCATAGATGGAAATTTCTCTAAAATCAATGTTTTGGCGAAAGTCTTTCTTTCAATTGAAACACAAGAACGACGTATAGGCCTATACGTGAAAACATCTTGAAAATATTTTCAGTCTAGTAAGATGTTTAAATTCCCGTTGCGTCAAGATTTTAAATTGGGCCTAAAGGGTCATCCATATAGACCTAGTACATACGCGAAAACAGTGGCGTAGCCAAGGGGGCTTGGGGTTAAATATCCTTGGACGCCACGCCAACGAAAAAAATTTTAAGTATGTTTCTATGCATTTTTAATTTTCGGATGTGGTTTTGAGGCCCCTTGGGGCTGGTGACCAACATTTTTTAAGCGCCATAGGCGTGACGACCTTTATTTTGCTTGTCAGCATCTGAAAGGAAAAATTTTAGAATGAAATATATAGGATAGTGGACATAGGATGACCTTTTTTGCTTGTCAAGATTTTTTGAAAGTTGGTTACGGTCAAAAGTCTAAACCAAATCACCTTTCCGGAAATCCTGGCTACGCCATTGCGCTAAAAGGTATATTGTCATGCCCTCTCCCCTGTTGCACCCCGTACATCTTTTACTTCCTTCCCTATGCGCACGTAGCCTACAAATTAGCTGCTCAACCACCACCCCCAACCCTGGTTGGAAAATTAGTTTTTATCCATAGTCACAAGGCATTTTTGTTTTACTATTAAATTGTAGTTTTGTAATATCGTGTTTAATTTAATACAGTAACCGTGTGAACAATTCTCTTGACCCTTTGTTTACCAGTGAGAAAGTAGACTTAATTGCATTCAAATCTAATGTTTGTGCATAACCAGTCTTCTACCTGAGCGGTTTTTAATTGTTACGTATGCTATAGGCCTATATAAATTTGTGCGTATGTACGCATTCAGTCGAGACCCCTCCCCGTACGAAAAATCTCCTAAATCCAACCCCCCTCAGTGCATACGTAACATGTGGATGGACCATTGGACCCTGAGCAGTAACTACTACAGTCCGCAAACTTCGTCGAATCGATCAATTCGTTGCATCGATTTTGACTTAGACGGAGCGGAGTAAAGTTCGCGTAGCCAAAGGGTTAACGCGCTAACGATCGACACAAAACGGGTCACGCGAATGTAACCGGCGCCGGTACACAAAGGGTTAGGCGCTTTTGAAAATCTATACGAGAAAACAAACGCTCTCGGCTTTCAATATACGCTCGATAGCGCCGTCTGATGTGTATCCTATTAATCATGTATACGGACACAGGCGGCCCCCCCCCGCCCTCACCCCACCCCCACCGTGGGCCGTGTCTGAGTGCCTCTATTAACATCGTTCCAATTCGTCGGAATATTTGAACAGCCCTGAAAAATATTTGTGAAAGCTAGCTACTGTACGGCCGGCTTGTACCGAACACAAGCGTGCCACGTCACGGCGTCTGACACACAAACGTAGACTGGGTGATGAAGGAGGGGACAGCCCCATGCTGTCTGTCCCAAATGAAGTGTGCTCTAACGGGGGTTTAGCGGTGAGATGATGGTGGTGGTGATGGTGATGGTTATATAATATATATCGAATATTGATCGCAGTTTGTGGTTTGTCACAAAATGGCGCTTTGCTATTCATGTGTAGCCTTTCTGAACACAATGAAAATTAACGAAAGGCCACGTCATAGCTCTGTGTCTGTCGGTCGTTTTAGGCGTTTATGTGCAAGAATGTTGTTGGAAACGGAAAGACATAAGCCTACTATGGACCGAAAGTCCTCCTTTGCTGTGTTTTTTTTCGAATAAGTTTCACATTTTGTTTATTATGGCTATGTATAATGAAAAATGTGTAACTTGATCTTGCCCTTTAGGAGAACTGTCAAGAAATCGATAGCAAACCTCGAATTCCCCCTCAAATCGACCCACAACATGATACTTTTTTGCGAACTCTTTACAATCTGATGCATTATACTGGAAAACTCGATAAACCGTCTTCGATTTAATTGAATCAGTGTCTGGAGAAATACATTTAGCGTTGTCGAGATAGAAAGGACATTCTTCTTCTAAAACAGGCATGTACTTTGTGTTTACCACGTGACTCATTTACAGAATAGTTACAGTAAGACAGTCATACTCATATACTCAAACACATATCGTCGACACATTAGAAAGTCGCGTGCGGTCATAACACGGAGTTTTTGAGCCTCTGTTCGTGTGCACCGACGCGAAACACACTTGATACGTCGTTGTTGCCTGAGGCACGTTTCTAGCACGGACTTGGAAGGCAGGCAAAGGGTTAAAGTGGCTCTGAGTCAATATCCACGGGATTAGTACGGAATTCTAATGCTCCGTTGGCCGCCGGAGGTCAGTGAGGACAGCAGAGAGAGAGAGAGAGAGAGAGAGAGAGAGAGAGAGAGAGAGAGAGAGAGAGAGAGAGAGAGAGACGGTCGGCGGCCAATTGGTATTTAGCAATTCTATCAAACAGAGTCAACATACAGTGCAGTGCGTAGACAGACACACGGACAGCCAAACAAGGAACCAAACAGACAGACAGACGGACAGATAAAGGCGATCTATAAGACAATAATTCCCGCAGATTAATTACCGGTACGTTATCTCGGGCATGTGATGAACTTTGCCACAAGATGGGCGATCCAGAAACAGGTGATGACGATGGACCTCGATTGGAACATTGAAAAGATACGTTTCGATTTATCGTGAAAGTCAGTCGGTAATCATAAACACACAATCTCGTTCGCCCAAGAGAGTTGTCAAGCGTCAATTCACAATGCACTCTTCATCGTCTTCACTTTGCAGTGAACTAAGTCGCACAAGAAACCGGCAAATCAGTTGTGCTGTGCCCTTCACGTATCTTTGGAACGACATACGGAGCTAAGAATGGCGGATGAATGGATTTGCGCTGATAAACTGACTCGCTCAGGGACCACTAATGTCCTCCGTACTTTCGGCAACTATCGGGACCCGGACTAAATCGATAGCTTGGCATTGGGGCAGTTTTTATGGATTCTGGACTGACTTAAAATACGGATAAATAGCACGGAATTGTCGGAAATCAAGTCTCTCCACTCCGATAATTTCTACTTTTCGTACTTTGACATTTTAGCAAATTCTCTACTATGGAGGGCGCCACTGTCGCCACAAGCCAAATATTGGGTGTTTGAAATTGGAAAATGCAAGGACTAGTGCTACAGTAGGCTATAGATATGCAAAAATTCAGAAGAGTGATGAAATGAATTAAAACCACATATTCTTGTGTCCCCATCTTTGTTGTGTCAAACCGTACTAGAATTGTCAATATATTCTATCTCAATTTTTTCTAGAGCTTTCGAAATGCCACGAAAAATAATGAGCCATTTGAAACGACACTATACAAAGTCTTTCAGAAATCTGTCAAATGTCTAAAATAAGATGGCACTTAAGAGAGCTGGTTTCTTCTATTACAGGTTTTATAGACCACAAAAATATTATAAAATTGATACCCTGTTCTTCCTCCTCCTTCTCCTCCTCCTCCTCCTCCTCCTCCTCCTCCCCCTCCTCCTCTGATTGATGAATGTGCAGTGTCCTGGGGTTCTTTTCTTTGTTTCGTTTCTTGTTATTCTTCTCTGGTTTGGTGTTTGGTTTTTTAATCGATTGAAGTCGTTGGGCTTAATAGGATTATAGTCGTTAAATTTAACGTAGAATTTTAATTTTCTATCCGACGTTTTAGTTTTCTGATTCAGAAGACGTGGTCGATATGGCAAATGGCTGGCGAATGTCGAATACATGCTGGTTAGAAGGGAGGCGAGAAAGACAGACAGACAGAGACAGACAGACAGACAGACAGATACATTTTGGGACGATTTTCGCTTGTGACCGTTTTCATCTTCGGCGTTCAAGACCCTCGCATTTTCCAAGGTCAATTAAATTCCCGGCGAAGAGGGGTCACAAGGGTTGACTGTGTGAGATCCTTGCAAAGACGAAGATACAATTTTATCAGTTGAGGGGACAGAATGATTGCCAATATGCTGTCACGTGGACTAAAGATTTTCTCCAAATTTCAAGATATGAGTCTGATTTTACACTAATTTTTCGGTCGAGAGTCTACCAGAAAACACGTTAGTATAAGTCAGTAGGTATATACAAGAGCGCGTGACTATAGAGAGATTGTGGGGGGGAGGGGGGGGAGGTTAGCCAGTAGCAGTTCATTCTTTATTGCTTTTGTTTGACTGCGGGTTGCAGAGAAAAGCTAGGAATCGTTGAAGCTGAAAATAAGACTTTAATATCTTGTAATTAAAAGACCATATTGAATGTGTAGTCTATGGCAAGGGATTATTCGAACTGTAAATCGAATTGCACTCGCCAAACTGCAGTGTTTTATCTAGTTTACTTGCTGAAAATTTCAATTCCACTCAAAAATTTCGTCATTTTACTTGACAGGATAGAAGGACACACTTGTGGTCTCGAGCTGGTCTGCTCAAACGGCAAACAGCTGTTAATCTATTTAAACAACTGAAAGTGTCCGTCAAGAAACGTTTTTGCGATGACAAATCTCGCCATAGTAAGCATCGTTATTCAGCGAACCAGTTATTATATTAATGGTAACTGGATCTACAACCTTGACAACTACGGAATAATACGGATTATGGATTTTACCAAGATTGAGCGCTCTCGGGCAGCGCTATAGAAATTTCGTTTTTGCTTTTTTACTTACTTACTTACTGGACTACTTACTGCACGTATTTTAAGGCAAGGCCTATCCCTCGGCCTGCTAATCACTCTAGCACAGAGATGGCCACGGGTTGAGTTGGGTTGGGTCAGACTTTACCATATTTATGGTGGGTTGGGTTGCCCGAAAGCTTGGCGCATTGCACCAGGTTATTCGCGAGCGCTATGACTGTTAAACCAATTCTACAAAGATAGACTGCGAATTTTACATATTGCAACTCATGCGTCTATTAGACTTGGTTTTCAGACGCCATGAATTTCATATACTCTTATATATACTCATATATCGTCCCTGGATTGAAAAATATCGATAGTCTCGGTTGATAATGGCTCCATAGAAGTTGATTGATTGATTGATTTCAGTGTAGTTTTATTAGAGTTTATGTCAAAGATAAACGTCCATCACGGACCCGTACATTTGGCTACAGGTGCGCGCGTATCACATCGGACCCTGGCAGAACACATTCGATTTTCAGATAAAACTGTGCTGTTTAGAGGGTTGGCAGATGGTCGGAACGCGGTGGACGACTTGCGCGACAAGTGTGGCGACAGTATATTTCTTTTTCAGCAAAAACAGAATATTCAATATAAAAAAGTCTTTCGCGTTTGACTTGATCTATATCGTTCGCTAAGGCACGTGGCTTGCTAACCGCTAACGCATATAGGCTACGGAAAGGCCTGTTCCGATTGAAACGAAGTGAGATGCGAAAATGTCGAATGCAGTTCAAGTGAGCAGACTGCAGAACCGAATCGCTGTTTGTCTCCTCTGTGGGTTTCCATTAGTATGCGCAGTGCATCTATATTTCTAAAGAAAGTAAAACTGATTACATATTTCAAATGGCCTTTCCAGCATGACGATCATTATATTATTTTACATAGGCCTAGGCCTACCCAGAAATTTGTTTAAATCTGTTTCTATTATATGTTTTCGAAATTTGACGATGATAACGATTATTACGATTAATACTACTACAACAAATACTATTACTACTACTACTACTACTACTACTACTACTACTACTACTACTACTACTACTACTACTACTACTACTACCCGCCGCCTCATAGATATACTGACCTTTGCCCGGCCGACAAACCACCCTGGCTATGGCTATTTCAAGAAAGATTAAGCGCATAAGAATAAGCAGCTACTGCTGTGCTGCTTTCCGGGGCGCTGTAGAAGTTTACGAGATTTTACTTTACTTACTTACTTACTACTACTACTACTACTGATAGTCACATTTTCCTGACGACCTTACTTGGAACGTTTGACAACTGTTTAGATCTCACTAACTGAAAACTGAATCTAGAGGCATGAGCCGCATGATAATTCTATTGCTTTCACATTTTCTCCTCTGCTCCGGTCCTCTGGTTAACGAACTAAGATACCGAAGGCTCTAATCATTCAAGTCTCCTGGAAATTTCGCCCCAACTCAGCGTTCGTTTCTAACAGTGCACACCACTTACATGTAAAATCACGTTGTCTTTAAAAGACATACGCAGCCACTAATAGGTTCATCTGAATATGTCTTAAAACACCTGCCGCAACATCACCTGTCGGTTGGAATGACATCGATTTTCAGGTTAAGACAGGTAAGATCAGCCACGCAGCCTTGGTTTTAACTATCACCCACGTCGACAGTTTGTAGCGGTATACTGTACAACTATACACCCCCGCTTACCGATAATAGATGTACCTAAAATTTACAACTGCGGGATGCGCATATATATGTCTTCAAACACCTGTTGCTGTACCACCTGTTGGTTTAATTGAAGGACAACAACGCACAGGTAAGACCTACAGTCAGACAAACATCCCACCTTGGTTTTGACTATACAGTATATGATTATTATAGTAGTGGCTGAATAAGGACGATTTCTGGCCTTTCTTTTGCCGCACGTCCTTAGGCCTACTCTTTATTAAGTACTCCAGATGCAAAGTAACAGCCGAGTCTAATCTGAGTAAATAAGTAAG
Source organism: Metaphire vulgaris (assembly GCA_018105865.1). NCBI lineage: Eukaryota > Metazoa > Annelida > Clitellata > Crassiclitellata > Megascolecidae > Metaphire > Metaphire vulgaris. Next base: position 29,940,883 of record CM030833.1, read on the forward strand.
TACAAAAATGAAATTTATATAGCGCTGTCCGAAAGCTTGGCGCAGAGCACGAGCGAAACGAGAAGGGTTCTTCGAACTGAATTCATTTGGATGCTATGGACAGTGTGGACACTGAATACTATGCTATCATCCAGAAGACAAGGCAGCCTGCCTGAATCGTTTGGGCGGGAAAAGATAAGCTAAGCCCGGAAAACAGGTTATACAGAGAACTTCGGAGAAGAAATAAAAAGAGGAAGACCACGTGACATGGATCAGCGTTTTGGAGCACTAGTGTTGACATTACCCCGAAAGAGCGCAACAATGGTAGCCTAATTTACAAGGGTAAATGTATGTCTAACGAGCACAATCACTCCTTTTTATAATTATTGTTGGTGGATGGTGGTGTTAGTGAACTTCTATAGAGCCATGTTATGCATGCACTTGGCATCAGTTGATGGTGTCCCCGAATTTGAATAGTAATCTCCCATTTTCAGACACAATATGTCATTAGCGTCCGAAAGACATGTTTAGCACCGCAATGTCTAATATTAACAGCTCCATTTCGCCGATTTGTCCTTCTGCAATTGATTTCTATCATGGATATCAATAGGGCCTACACACACACATATATATATAGTCTATGCATCTATGGGGCTGTCCATTAATTACGTCAACAAATTTTGGACAATTTTTGACCCATTTCCTCTTGTCGACGACTGTCATTCTTTTTCAAACCCCTCCACTAATTTGTTGACGTAATTAATGGACATCCCCTATTAGACCTATAGGCTGGCGCTCCCACTTTTTGAGAGGTTGCTATAGGGAAGGGTAAGGTATGGTGGCTCCCCGCTTTTTATTTTTCATTTATTTCACAATGAATTCTGTCGGAGTAATAATTATCTGTTGTCGGAAGACGTCAAAATCGATACATGTTTCATTAGCACTAGAACTTCAAGAAGCATACACTCTGGGATTTTTCGGTAGCTCAAAAAACAGGATGAAGATGAGAATTAAGAACTGAAAACAACGGCTAGTAGGGGCCTATACTCGTTGGTTCCATGCATGGCATTGATTTCGTTCGTTGAGTAACGAGTATTGAACAACGTTGACCGGCAATCGCGTTGTGACAATTTGAAGTGCGTGCAGTTGTTAAGTAGGCTAAAATTGCGCAGTGCATGGAAAATCGAAAACTATGCAGCTGTTAAAAATCATTACGAATCCTGTTGTTTTTCTGAGGAGCACCAGACGTTTGAAAATATTGGTTTTAAACTGGCAAAAATCGCAGACATTTGGACCACGATCCAGAAATAGCCTACATAGACGTCAGGGGTTTTGGAAAGATACTTGTCAAATTTTAAGGACATTTTCTACCAATATACAGCACTTGTCTAACTGATGGCATTTGCGCAGTTGAAAAGATTTTTCAAACTTTCAAAGTATACTCTTATGAACCTGTCCAATGGCCCTCTAGACAGATGACGAAAACTGTAGAACTTATTTGCATCGTTGAGTCATCTTAGTCTGTCTTTAACGTGTAGCCTACATTTTTGCGAAGATAAATCGCTATCTCATCTATAAGTCGGGTCCTTAGCATTTCGTTTCATTAATCTTGAAGATATATATATATATATATATATTAATCTTGAATATATATATATATATATATATATATATATATATATATATATATATATATATATATATATATATATATATATATATATACATATATATATATATATAGTATATACAGTGGAGACCAAGAAACTCTTAAGAATCACTCGAACCTATATAGTGTAGGCCTATAGTGTATTTTGGAGAGGAAAAAATACAATTATGACCTATTTTTTGCTTGTCAGGGTTTTTCGAGAGGAAAAAAATACAAGGATGGCTTTTTTGCTTGTCAATGGGGGGGGGGTCGGCCGTTGTGACGTCATATTTTAGGGGTTCCGACGTTTTGTGATGTCGCGTTACGTAGGGGAGAGGGGGGGGTAAAAAGTGCCAAATTCTCGTCACGTAATTTATGGACGACCCCCAATACGTTTGAATGAAGATGCAAAACAAATGGGGAAATAATAAATAAATAAATAACCACACACTGACACTCTGACAAGCAAAAAAGATCAGACAAGCAAAGAAGGGTCAAAGGGCATCACCTACATTTTTTGCGTGACGTCACATTAACGGAACCCCCCTCCCGCGTCACACTTCGTCACAAATGGCCGGACCCCCGACTCCCCCTAGCCGCGTGACGTCATTTATGGACGGCCCCTTGGACACTCGAAAGCATCTGCATCGAAGATAGTCACGACACTAGATTATGAAAACGCTATCAAATATAATTCTGATATTATTCTTATTATCACGAGAATTATTTAAAAGAAGATTGCAATGATGTCAGACCTTGGCCTAGTCATTTTCGTCGAGGACTGCTAAGGACTAATTTGAAATTCTTGCCCTTGTGAACATAGTCCTTGTCCGTGTCCTTATCCTTGTAGGTTGGTCCTTGTCATTGTCCTTATCCTTGCATTTCGGCCCTTGTCCTTGTGACTTAGTTCTTGAAAATTCCTTATTAGAATCAAATTATCGGAATGTCGTTTCAATGCTAAAATGAGCCAAACATTGCCTCAACATCTGCTATAGTCACGTGAAAGAAGTTTTTTTCATTTGAATTGCGTTAACTTGAGTATAATATATAATAGGTGTTAACGTGTATCGCGACACTGGTCTAGCTCAGTTAAAAACGGTACAACTGGTTTGGTGTCTGAAAAAGCTGCACTACCAACAAACCATTGCTTGGGACGCATGACTCACGCAGGCGTGTGATATTCTATTATTCCAATTTCTATAGACTCCGCGCTATTCCGCCATAGTCAACCATCGACCGTTACACTCAGCAGACAGGTTCGGGCAGTAATCAGCGTACCATGAAGCGTAAAGCGTAACGTCTTTTGTAGCGAGAGAGAAATCAGGTAATAAATTACTGTCGGTCTATTATGACTACCGATACATATGCTATACATCTTGGCTCATGAGTTGCCGGGCATTAAACAACCCGACTTGTTTAAGATTGGCTGTGGAAATTTGATGTTGACGTGGCAACAAAAATTAACCAGACTACATGCACCTCCCACGGGCCACAGCTATAGCATGATGATATGCTGCTAAATTGCTAATAACACGGCGTTCTTGCTACTCAGTTGCTTGCTAATTTTCTTGTTAGTCGTTTACTTATAGCATATCTTTGAGTCTTGTCAATTTTCTAGAGCTGCATTTGGCGGAGTTTGTTTTTTTCTGCTCTGTTTGTCACGGATAATAAGAAATCTCAACTTCAACCTCAATTGTTCTTAACGAAATAGTTGAATGGCTACTGCAAGTTTTGTAGACGTCAGCAAGTTTCCCAAACTGTCAATTCCTGTTTTCGCATATGTCCTTGTGTAAGTATTGTCCCTACTGGAGAAGACCTACTCAAGTTTAATAGCGCAATATTATTTAACGAAGTATTTTCGTTTGGTGGTCGAAGTCCAAGGTTGAAATAATTAACCACACATAAGAGTTAATCTCACCGTCGTTAAACGTTCATAAATTCAGCTAGTGACTTGGCATGATTTTGTTAACAACTGTTTATTTTTTTGACCTCCTGTATTTTGCAGGTCAGTGATCGCCCTCTAATGACCGGACGAAAGTTTGGTTCTATTGCTTTTGGCAGTTTGCCAAAACTTTTTGGCATCGTGCCAATACAGACTCATTGCCGGAGCAACGCAAAATTTGCTTTAATACCCAGAATATTAGGCATTCAATTAAGAAATTATTGTTACAACTTCAAAGTTTTGCCTACATAAATGATTTATGCCCTCGGTACTTCGTTTCCGAAGAACTTATGATTTAAAAAAAATTGTGTGCCGACATGATACGATTGTGTTCTAATTCTCGTTCGATGGGGTATATATGTATCTATACATGGGCGTAATATAATTATATAATTATAATATGTAATATATATTATATATATGACATATAATATATATAGGGTATATATAGGGCGTAAATCACGGGGGGACGGGGGGACGGTCCTACCCAATAATTAGTGCAGGGCTTATATATGTTATCATTTATCCCCATTGTGTTGTTGACTAAATTTTAATGGCATAGCTCACTGTACTACTATTGATAAGCTTTACCAGGTTTGCTTCAGTATGTTTTACTTATACTCTTATATATTTTCTATATCGGTTTACGTTCTGCACGCTACATCCGTTCAAAATAGTCATATATAGACCAGACACAGATGCATGGGCTAGTATGTGTTATAACGTACAATGTATTTCATGGGCGATTGATTTAAATTAAATCCCACCATAATTTGCAATATTCCCACTAAATGGGTGTTTCCACACACACACACACACACACACACACACACACACACACACACACACACACACATTTATATATACTGTATATGGGTGGGTAGACTTTAAAAAACTATTCTATCCTCATCCCAATGGTGATGTCAGGAATACGCCCTTATAGATATAATATTATATATATATAGTGTAACTACGGAGCCCTCCTACCCAACTATACTACCTATATAGATTAGGTGGAGCAAGGCGTTCTGCGACTCGGTAGTCCACGGGGTCACTAGCTTAGTCTAAAGATCATGATATAGCTGACTGCCTTAGTGAATTGGTAGTCAAGAGAATTATTATAGTTTTACGTATTTTAATAAATCATGAACAATTTAATAAACATTATAAATTTGAAACAACGTTATTATCGTGACACAATAAAACATAGCAATAATAATAAAATAGATTAATAGTTATGATTATGGTAGTTAACCTAGAATTTAAAGAGTAAAATTAGAACCGTTACTTCCCAACTTCTTTCGTTACCCTCGTTCGTCTAGATTCCCGTCTCCTCTTTCCTCCTTTTCGACTCTTCTTCCAACTCCTCTCAGATTGACTGGCTGATCGACTGAACTTGATTGAGTGAATTCTTTCCGACGACTCCCCTTGGTTGGCTGCCTTCGATCGAACCAAACTTCCGACCTTCTCTCTTCGATTCCGTCTTACTAAAAACTTCTTCCTTGTCGACTACCCAGGTTTTTAAGAGAATGGATCGCGTGACTACTCGACCTGGCTACTGCCCTTGGTCACTCGCATCACTGTTGTTTCCATCACGTTTTTGAACTCCTTGCACTCAGTCTTGGTCACAAGATCGGCCTCTCCTTTTTGGACCCTTCTACCCATTGTACCCACTTCTTAACACTTACAATGGCAACACATATTTAAAGTTCAAACCGCAATAAGTGCAAACTAATACAAGGTAAAGTACTATAAGCATTAAGGCGCTACATAAATCTAATCCACTCTGTAATAATACACTATATTATATTATTATATATCTATATATATATATACGCATACACACATTATTTATATATATATATATATATATATATATATATCGGGGCGGTGTATTTGCGACGTAGCTGTTTACCATTGTTGCTACATGCAGCATATAGAGTTATAGACAACGCAGAACAACGCACGCGTATGAACTCGATATTTTGATAAGTCTATTGCAGTATAGAGATATCTTTGGATTATCAGAAACCTATTCAGTCATTGATTGATTCGTACAGAACGGCGATAATTTCAAACGGCGATCAATTCCAAACGTATACAGCCTACCTCCTCCTCCTCCTCCTCCTCCTCCTCCTCCTCCTCCTCCCATAGACGCGATAGACAACGGTGAAAACAATGATCTGAGTGCTTGAACGTAAGTCAAAAGTTATCGATATGTTTTCCACTAGCAGCGTACCGAATACCCTTTGCGACTATATGCATAATGGTTTTCTTTAGGACCACGTCTTCCCTTTGTAGAATTCAGGCACAAAGCCCCGTCTTCGCGCAAATTCTATCGCATTATCTAATATTAATGGGCTAAGCAAGAATGGTTTTCTATAGTGAATGCTAAGACATGTAATATGAAGTCTTAGATAACGTGTATAGGCCTATAGGCCTATATTCGAATTAAAAATTTAAACGACCATTATATTTTGCTGACGTTTCTTCTGATAGCGTTCTATATTGACCGCGGCTTGCAATATAGGCCTAACCAGTTGGCTTTATATAGCGCTGCATAGCAATGGACTATACTTGGCATGCAAAGAGATGTCTTGCTATGAATTTTTAATGAACATAACATAGGTATCGGGATCATGTCTTTCAATAGTTTTTCAATTTGCTGAGCGTACATGGACTGCGTAATTTTTGTCTTATGTCTTAAATTGCATGACTCTATCTCGGTCTATCATCCAAATATCCCTATAGTATTGACTAAAGCGGCTAGTAGGCCTACTACTAGTACTAGGGGTCGTCCATAAATGACGTAACGCGCCTAGGGAGGGGTCCGGACATTTGTTACGAAGCGTGACGAGGGGAGGGGGTTCCGTAAATGTGACGTGACGCAACGCATAAATTTTTAAGTGAAGAGTTTTTTTCTTTTTTGCTTGTCAGGGTATTTGGATTTGGAGAAAAATACAAGGATGGCCTTTTTTGCTTGTCAGTATGTTTGAAGAGGGGAAACATAGAAGGATGAATGACCTTTTGTTTGCTTGTCAAGACTTTTCGGAAGACGAAAAAGGGGATCTGCCCGTTGTTACGTCATATTTTAGGGGTCTAGTTTTTTGTTACGTCGAGTTACGTAGGGGAAAGTGCCAAAACCGCGTTACGTCATTTATGGACGACCCCTAGGCTATAAATTATGCAGAGCTTCGGAGTTCGTATATAGCGAATTCTGTATTGACTGAGTAATTTAATCTGTGATCGCCGGTCAAGTTTGCGCTTGTCATGTTTTGTCATCTAGTGCATTATTAATGCAGACAGAACTCGTATTTGTTGCTCATATTTAGTGTCAAACTAAATGACCCTTAGCATGAAAATTTTAAACGTAAATTCAAATTTTAAGTTAAGCTTAAACGATCGATCGTTACGCACGTGACTTTTAGAACTGCTCGCGGTTAGTTAATAATAATAATAATAATAATAATAATAATAATAATAATAATAATAATAATAAGGTCCTTCTGCGTCATTTTTATCACTGAAATTTCTAGGATTGGAAGAAGCGTGACGTTCACTCATCTCTATATATTATATTGTTCGTAGTCTTAATATTTTGATCTCTTTTTAATATTTTTACATCTTTATATTATTGGTAGTCCGTCTGTCTGTCTGTCTGTCTGTCTGTCTGTCTGTCTGTCTGTCTGTCTGTCTGTCTGTCTGTCTGTCTGTCTGTCTGTCTGTCTGTCTGCCGGTTTCTCTCTTCGGCTCTTATTTTCATCGTTGATTTTCTTTACACTGTCTCGGACAATTGTTGTATTTCGTTGTCAATTAAAAAGACACTCGCCAGTGGTTTTCCTTTATATGCGAGTTATGTCACGTAATCGATGGTACGCACGTAGCGTATACGATAGTCGTCCATTGTTCCGAGCGTGACACATTGCCTTCCTCCACCGAGCCCGAGAACAGTTTCACGTGAATGAATGACTCACAGCATCTCACCTGTTGCAGTTAGACACCGTGTCCCTATATACCGGCTCACCGTTTTTTTCCGCTTCGTTGCGAACCAGGCAATTAGAAAAAACAACACCGCTGGCCGACGCTCAAATTCTTTTTCATCGCCCAATCCATTGAGAGAGAAAGTAGCTGTATCGTTGAGGAGTAAGTATTACTTTCATCCGCCTTTTGTTACAAGAATGTCCGTCATGCCAGGAACTGCGTTCGGTAATATTTTGAAGTGGTTTATGATGGACTGTCATGTATACATGCATATATGGCCGCCGCGTGAGACGTTTCAGAAATCGAAATTATATTGTACTGCGGCCCTTTATGCTGCATTGCATGACGACTTCACATCATTGTTGTCTTGTCATTCCTGTGTATATCTGCCGCTGTCCATTCTTTACCGGGGCTAAGTGATATATATGATATATATATATATATATATATATATATATATATATATATATATATATATATATGCCTGCAAAGTTTCATCTGATTCGAAGAAGATGTACGGCTTACGCTGTAAAACGTCTATAGCATAAAAAGTTTAATTCAGTGCTTATTCTAGCCACCTTGACATTGAGGGGATTTTTTAATATTTGGGGAGGGACAAGGTCTGAGTCTCCAAAAACCTTGACAAGCAAAAAGGTTATCTTCCTTTTAAAATGTGGTGACAAGCAAAAAAAGGTTATCCTTCCGACTTCCCTAATATTTTTTAGCCTTCTCAAATGCCCTGGCAAGCAAACAAATTAATTGTCATCCTTACATTTTCGCCTCTCCAAAAAGTAAAAGCCCCCGTCCTCACACTTTGGGGGGAAATTCCCATCCCCCATGCAACACATAAAAAATTTGAGGAATTTTAAAACTTGTGGTGGGGAATTCTCCTCAGAGAAGGCCTAGAATAAACATTGGTTTCATTCATCAACAATATACGTCACGTGTAGAATTGGTTCTGATGTTGAATCTGTCTAAAAGGCCATTTTGAAAGAAAAGATCATATTATCTACAGAAACCACTGTCGTTGTACTTTAACACGTTTCTGTTCATGTGTGCGTGCGTGTGCGTAGGTCAGCGCGTCTCTGTACTATATATATATATATATATATATATATATATATATAGCATATACTCGGCAACTTTTGATAATTATTGACTGCAGTATAAATCGCAAAAATTGTAAAACCGAAAACATTAAAACATTACTTGGCTATAATTAAATATTACGCAAATATTGATATCCTGTTGGCGATACTGAACTATAGTGTAGCTTTGCGTCGTGTATAGGCCTAGGCGAGTTGATCGTAGATAAACCTTGGACAAATATGGAGTGTAGACTGTAGGTTGTCTCAACCCTAATCCTAACCCTTAGCTGCAGGCAACTCGCCGTTTAGGCGAAATGTCTAGAGACCGAACGAGCGCGGTTTTTAAAGTTCTGGAAAAGTGGTTGTGAGTTTGGGAGTTCACTTCCCTTGGTCTATTCACTCTAGTGGCCGAGGGGTATTTAAATATTTTAACGTAGACTACACTGTAGTCCTTACATAAGACTTTCATTCGACCCATTATCCCATACACCAGCGTTTTTACGACTGTATCATTGCCATGCGTGTCTGGTTCATAGTTTCTGTAATTGAATCTTTTGTTTTGTTGTTCTTAATTATTGCAAAAGTCGCAAAAATATCTCAGTCGTGATAGGGCTATCCGAAAATCGCGAATTCCACAACCTACAAAATCGTCGACTAGAAATTCGACGTGTGCTATAAGAAATGTACTGAGAACGTCCTCGGGATGCTACAGTACTGTATACTTCACATCAAGTGGCTTGACCTACACTCGACCCCCAACAATTTAGGGGCTCGTGTGTGTGTCTCAACCGCCAAGATACCCGAACACCGAACCCGAAATTCAGTGATACAGTAACCAAAGCTTCAAATCTAGCGGCGTGTTTCATCTCTTGGAAAAGTTTTTAAGTCAGGTGATCAGGGTTGATCTGTTTGAGTCACGAACAGCCTTTAAGGTCGCCTCCCAAGTGGTACTTCGAGTGGTACATACTACATACCCGAGCAAATCTAGGACAGATTGAAAATTCGTGTCCTCGTAAAAGTACTCTCGTTATGTCTGCATGCATTTGAATGGATTGCTGCAGACGCCTATGACGGCGGCTATATTAGGTTGTCTCTGCGTGGTGGGTGATTTTTGCTTGTGTACACGAACGCCTGTGACCTAGAACCGAATTTTTGGCATTTCTAATTTGGACCAGAAATCTTTTGGTGCTATTTACGGTCGGCAACGTTGTTTTAATTTTGTTTTTTTCCATTCAAAGCGTTCGCGAGGCCAAGGTCAAGCTGTGCTTTGATGCGAAAATTGGAGTCAGATTCGACAAACGACGTGTGATAAAAACAACGATGTTTTTCCCCCACAGAAACTAGTAGACCTGTGGTTTAATTAGCGTATATCCCCCGGTCTAACACTATACTTGCCGGAATGTCCCGTACCGCTGATGGTTCTCCAGGAGAAAAATGATTTCGTAGCCGATTGAGAGAAACATTTCGCACAGTTTCCTCCCAGTATGAGGGGAGAAGTAGGTTACGGTACCTTTCCCTGTGATAGCATGCATGGGAAGTCGTACCTCCAAATGCAAGTTTCTGGCTGCATATTGGATATATAATATTACTCGCCTGTGACGTATTTCCGGTGCGAAATAAATATTATTTAGTTTATGGACAATTATATTGCATTATAAGAGATACGTATAAGCAGCCTATCTGGATTCTGGATCCCCTCGATTCTGCGTGGTCTTGTGTTACCGTGCATTTCCAACTGCTTAATTGGCATTTCGCTGCGTCGGCAAGACCCCCAGCCATGCTGGTATCTTATAACTTGAGAAACCCGACGTTTTAGAGTTTAGACAACAGTTTTATTCAGTAGGACAATCAATTCATAGTCGACGGATGATATATTATAGCTTTCGGAACAGCGCTGTTTTGTTGAGACCAATATTATTGAATTTGACACATTGACTCAATTTAACCATTGGCGATTCTATTCGAGTAATGCAAGGCACAGATCGCGATTTGAACAAAAACTGACGCTCGCTTGAAGACACTTGGATCTTTTATACGATCGGCCCTTGTGCAGTTAATAGAGTGTTGACACAGGACTTCTCGAGGGTCCCCTGGGTCGATAAGCCGAGCATGTCAACGTCAAGGAGTTTTATTTCTTGATTATGTGTCCAAAGTCTGATTTACATGTCGTGCGATATCGAGTTGTTAATAAAAAAAAGAATTGTGCAATGAGGTTAGTAGTTTAAGCAAAATGGGACTGGACGTTAAACACGCAAAAGCAAGATTAGATAGCAGGATGCTTTTTCAAAAGTCATTGATTGACTCATTATTGCTGTCGTCGGTTCTTGTTTCAATTTCTCAGATCCTTTTTCTCTTCAACTGCTGTGTTCATATGATGCAACATCTGTTTAGTCGCTTGCTGCTTATTCTTAGGCGATTGGTTCAACGTGTTAAATGTGAAATATCTTTAGTCAAAATATGGGATCAGCCAGGCAGGATCATTTTATCCAAAGGATCATTGTGGTTGGGACGTTACTGTTATGGAGGAAATGAATTTTTTTGGAAGAGAAATGCCCTAAGTTCAGATCGGAAAACTGGAGGAGATTTTACAAGAAGTAGGCTAAAGGAAATTGTGACTGAGAACTTTGCGGTGTGACCGTGGTGTAGACAGCGGAGGGATACTGGAATTGAGTGCCAACATTCTGGTGCAGCATTTGAAAAAATCATAATTCCATATAATCCCTCCGCTGCGTCATGCACGGTCAAACAAGTTCTCTCGGTTCATAATAAGCAATTTAACATTAGTTTTCAATTTTAAAAAATTCGCTCATAGTAACCCTCAAAACCCCCAGCGGTACTAATATTTTAACATTTAGACTTCCACAAGAGGCTTTTACGTGATTGTATTTATAGATGCTATTTATAGATGCTATTAAATTCTGCCGTGAGAATTGTAAGCATATCGCGCTGTTATTTGTTAAGCATCCTATTCGCCAACGCCTCATTTTCCTATCTAATTACAATGCTTCCCGGACCGCATTAATTGTAACATTCGACATCCGATTACATTTTCTCAACGTAGGCCTACGCTGGCAGCGAACGTGTGTGTGTGTGTGTGTGTGTGTGCGTGCGTACGTGCGCAAGGCCTATAATTACAGACCCGTCGGACGTCTTTCGCGCCGCTATGAGACGTCGTTGGGCAAAGGGTTAAACTGCGTATTCGATTTCAAGGGTGTACCAGCCCACAAGCGACGTGCCCTATAAAGGATGCGCTGCGCGAACAACAGCAGCATTAACAATCGCTAGCTGCTCGCCATGCAGTCAGCCCGGCCTTAAAGCGTTTTACGCATGTATATTTAGACAGGCCTACACAATGGGATCCAGTGAAGCATTATAAATAGCCGCTCTGCGCATGAACCAGAGAAAGAGCGGCTCTGGCTATCTGTGTGTGTGCGTCTCCCTCTCCCTCTCTCTCTCTGTATCTCGTGCAAAAACGACGACACGACATAATCGATATATATTCTATCAGTCCATACAGGTTTTAGATATAAATTCAAACTGTCTAGGTACGCACGTCTGTTGAATATGCGCATATATAGTCGGTGTCAGGACGCCAGTTTGCGTTAATAGTCTGGACTGGATGTTGTGCACAACGGCTGAAGCGCAGTTTTTGATGCCGGCTGAAAAATTGTGGCTGCAGAGACTAACTGGCAGTTATTTGTCAAATGCTTCACATCAGAGCGGATGGACATTACGCGCAGATATATTGGAGAGCGATTGGTTTTTTTCACTGTGTTTTTTTTCTGAAGCCGATTATCCGACGTCATCGGATCACCGCATCCAATCGGAATGCCGGAAAAAAACTTGAATTTGAAATTTCTTCTCTGCTCTTACGGACACGGACTGGACTTTTGAAATTCTCTCCCACAGATCAGGTTAGAAAGTTGTTGAGCTTGAAAGGAACTGGGCCGCCGAGAGAAATTCCGGACCCCTGGGCAGAATAGTCGCGGCCGGGGCCCTAGAAAGTTAAAAACCTTTGTGACGACCTTTTTTGCTTCTCAGACTTTTTCACGACTTTGGGGAAGTAAATCAAGTAACAGAAAGCGGCGATAACCTTTTTCCTGTTTGCTTGTCACAGTAAGCATGCAATAACTTCGACGGACGGAACCCCCACATGCCTTTCAACATCAATAAAGTTAGTAACCCTGACCCTGCCCTAACGCGCCCGGGCCCCTGCAGATCGCCCTCTACCCCTCGCGCCCTCTACCCCTCGCGGCGGTCCTGGAAAGGGTTCCTTAAAGCTTAGCTTTGCGTAATGTAGATGGAGAGTACACTGGGTTGTCGATGTAAGAAATAGTCCACCAAACAACAAAATTATGAAAATTTGCGAAAAATAATTAGTAAATACCCAGTTTTTACCTTGGAAGAATGCAATGGCGTGTAATCTTTGGACGGTGGCAGGGAATTAAGTGATAGCGTCTTCAAAATAGGCCTACATTTCATTTGTATAGGCCTACTAGTACTATATATTTTACTCTAGTCTACTATACAGTATATATATTGACTACCGTTCTTCATAAGTACATATTTTCTTTGCAATCTATATCACTATTTCATGCCTAACTTCTTTGAAGAGATATAATTCAACTTATAATTAACAATTAATATAGCACCATTATTATTTTACTATTCTTCAACATTTTGCCACGGCACATTTCTACCGTTGCTGCGGCACAGTTGTGTGCCGCGGCACACAGGTTGGAAAGCACTGCACTAACCTTTCGTAGTACTCGAATTTTTGTCTAAATTTAAATTTTTCGCCAAAACATATTGTATTGATTGTGACTTGTGAGGCATTTGAACCAGCGCCGTATTTCATTCCTTATACTGAAGGAACTTATTATAAGACACAGGGGCGGAGCTAGGGTGTCCGGCGCCCGGGGACAAAATATACTGGTGGCGCCCCCTCAACTTGACGAAAATCCTAAGAAGCCAAAAAGGGTGCCGCTCCGTCCATTTGGCGCCCCTTTACTCAACTTCGCGAATACCCTGACAAGCAAAAAAGTCATCACCCGTAGCGGAACTCCGTACTTTAAACCAATTTTGGCGCCCCCTCACCTCGGCGCCCGGGGACATCTGTACCCCCCTGCACCCCTAGATCCGCCTCTGATAATTCCTAGACAAAATCTTAGGTAGGACCACTTTTCTTGTCCACGCATTTCCTTGACACGTTACGTTCAAGTTCACGCAATGTTTTGCGTACGCTCTATTAGGCCGTTCTTTGACATTTTATACATCTGTCATTTTATCAATCCAGTTATTCATACCAAGATAGCGGATTAAGCATAAAGAGCTATTTATTTCCAAAATTATCTATAATTTCCGAATACTATGCAACTCCGACAATTATATTAACTTCGAAACATTCTTGGTATAGATATATGACTGTGGTTCACAAAAAGACACGCAGTATATTACGACTGCGATGTTTTAAACACGTTTCTTCTGTCCTATTTTCGTGTTAGCCGGTGGCAAGACCGGATGAGAAAGGAGGAGCTAGACGCCCATTGTCTTTTGACGGACGCATCTTTAAATAGACACAACGCACACACACACACACACACACAGCCTACACACATTTCCCTGTGTTTATAATGTCCCAGTTATTCCATTTCGCCTGTTGCACTATAATTCTCGATTTCCATGTTTTCAGAAACTAACAATAGGCCTATGATATTAATATTACTCGGCTTCAATAGCGAGTTTGCAATCGATTTATTAAACTCATGACGACATTACAGCAATTGCAGCAGTAGCAGCAGCAGTAGTAGCAGCAGCAGCAACAACAATAATAATGCATTAATCAAACGTCAAGGCATCGGGCATTTTCCTAGCTATGCATCTAGAAACGGAGAGAACGATTTGGATAGTCGAACCGTGAACGTAGGCGGCTCATCTTTAGCGAATTTCTTTGTTATATAGCTCCATGGTTACACCTTAACTTTTGCGGGCAAACGCCCTGCTTTGGAAATATAGGCGAAAATTGCATGGGCGATTTCATGTCGCGTGATTATTAAATATTCAGATTCCCAGACAATGTATGACCAGCAGCGGTGATACTATATAATGAATGCACCAGCGACAGGCGATGGCGACTGTGGACTGCACAGGCCAGGCATAATCTATGGATGGGTTAAGTAAAATTGCACAAAGGACGACCAACTAATGTATGGAATTTGAATGGGATTTGGGTGTCGATATCAGGTAAGTTACAAAAGTACACTGTACAGACGACGACCAATAGTTGATATCAAATAACACTGGACCGAACAGTACTAAGCCAACACAATGCTACACTATATGTCCGGACCCGAGAGCGAGGAATAGCGCCTATGTTTCGCTGACTAGATTCGTGCTGGTTGATTGTTTGCAGAACGCTCGCCCATTGAACGCACGCGTATATTCTCAACGAAACCAATCCACACTATTTCGTGCAGTCGACATCGTACGCTAGGAAACTTTTGTTGTCATGAACAATATGAAATTTTGCCATATGTACTCTTTCATATGCCGCGTACCTTATAGAGCGTCAAATTTGTTTTACTGAATAGTTGAACGTGGAAACAAATTTTAGGTCAGAAGCCAGGCTCAGCAGGCGACTGGCGTTGGTCAATCGATATAGTCGAATATCTTCGACACCTGCCACACTAGTAATTTAAACGCGTCACCTTCTCGTACCTTGATTTTTTCTAAGCTACAGTATTTTACATAAATTCGCTTCGGCGTGGGGGGAGGGGTTCAGCGCATCTGAAAGGAAAGTTAATAGAAAAAGGTGCGCAGATGGGGGCAGCTGTTTCCTTTAGCGCTTTTCGATTAGTTGATCTATGTGAATCCAATTTGAAAACGATGCGTGTTTCAAGTTTTCTTCACAAATCATTTTCCGGTCCTCAAGACCAGATATATTATAGGGACCAAAGTGACAATGTTGAGTTAGAATTTTGCCATGGCAATAAGTGTATACCTGCCAAGAAATTTTATCGAGCATCAATTTGCCAGTATCATTTGAAAATAGAAAAAGCTGAAAACATCTTATTGAGTTAATTCAGTCTGCCAGATATTTGGAACAAAATTCTGGACTGATTTCTGCACAAATATTATGGGATGAAATTTAGCCTTTAGATGGATCAGAGTGCAATAGTAATGCGATTGATGAAAGATATAGAATCAAAAACGGGTTGAAGGTTCGTTGAATTTTATATCAACTGTCATTAAAAATACTCCGAATGATTAACAAAGTTGTAGTTTTGAGAATGACTGTGGTTCGAAGCCATGGATAGGGTAGGCCGTGTCCGATTATATGAGTTTTAGCAGATATTTCAGGGTTGCAGGATTATGGTTGGAGTTGTACGCCATTATTGAATATGTCACCGTGTACCCATATTACTGTCTCTTACGTTTTTGAATATTTTGATATATGCTGCTGTGTGTGTAATATTTCCATATGTACAGTAGTTCGCTTTGGTTAATTAACTTGGCATTGTTCCAAATCGAAATACGGTGTCTGGTAGCAAAATTGTAACTAGGCAAGCGTTTAACACTCGGTAATTGGTATCGTGTAGCCTGATTGACATCTACCAAACGAGGTCGATGTTCCAATTTCCAAATAAGCTGGATTGACCGTGGGACATAGTTTTCGTCCCATTATAATATTTATATGGATTACAGTTCAAATGAAACTATGAAATTTATGACAGTTTAGGTTTAGTGTCTACTAAATAGGACCGCGTGTCTTTTATAATTTTAATTGCTTGTGACTAACCAAAATGTAATCTTCTATAATAAAAGGCTATGTGTATTTATTTATTTATCCGGTGTCCCACCACAAAATATTTATATACAAATATTTGAAGAAAAAGAAGGGTTAAAAGCTTTAAAAAGACAAAAATTAAAAATGTAAGAGTAGCTCTGACGTAGAACAAGTTGCTATGGCATGGCTACTGTCCCATGGGAAATACAAATGTGTGCTGTCCCATCCCATGGGACCTTCCCCATGCGAATAACATTCCCATGGACAACCCTGTTAAAATAAGGACACTGTAGGCGTTTTGTGTGAAAAACATGAGTCATTAAATAATTAGTTAACTTTTGGTATACCACCGCACGGTATGGAAAAGGTAAGCTATCCATCAAATAAAACCCATCTCTTCAGTCCGGAGAACCAAGGAGAAAAGGAACGTTTACGAAGGAGAAGGAAAGTTTACGAGAGCTGGGTGACATTGGTTCACGTACGTGTTTCAGAACTGACATCCTGAATAGACAACAGTTTCTTTTTGCAAAGTGTGGGAAGGTTCCCTACATTGAGTCTGTTTGGGAGACGATTGGTTTAACCCCTTAACCGTGTATTTAACTGTAACTCAATGTAAAATGGACGGATATATCCGGGATCCCCAGTTAATGGGTTAACGGTAATAGAAAAAACCCATTGTTGAATTACTGACAAAAATACTCGAGAAAAGGCATTCAAAACAAGAAATATATATGTAAGATTGGTGGTACGGAAGTCGTTAACCTCAAAATGGCACCGGCAATTGAATGTCTTTATAAATTTCAAATAAAACAGTGATGACAGTGAAAAGAATGAATTCAGGTGATCAAGACGCTGACAGCAGTCATTTATACAGAAAATTTCCAGGAATCTAGGTAGCGTACAAGAAAGAACAGACATGCTAAATGCATTTAAGATGTCTGCCAAGGTATTGATTTTGACTTGCAGCACATAAGAAGTCTTGTAGAGAAAGAAAGAAGTTGACACATATCATCCCCATGCATTGCTACTCTTATTCTGGACACAGTGTGAGGATAGCGTGAATGAGGAAAGGTAACTGAGAATTTTTCCAGAATTGCGAAAGAGATTCATTATGTTGATTTGGCCTTTCGTAAGAACCGAGAGTCGGAAAATGAAATTGGACATTTGTGTGGAGTGACTATGGATTGACAGTCAGTCTTTCAGTTGACACTCCACGCTCAGTCTGGTGACAGCACAAATGAGAACCATGACAAAGGTGACAATAGTTTCTGCCAAGAGGGATAATTCGTCACGGCACGAAATGATTGCATCAACAGGAATGTCTTGACATGAGGGATGACGGGACCTTAAAATCCATAACAAAATTCCTTTGCAAAAAGCACTCTTTATAACGCCCACGGAGATTTAGGAAACTCTGGAACTTCTTAATAAATAGCTCTTTTACATAACTGTAAGATATGTCATAGTGTAGCAACTATAGGCCTACACAATTCTTTTCAATCTTTTAGCCAATTTGAATTTGCGGTGGTTAGATATTGGCGACGTATATTTGATTGCCTTGAAAGACACATTTTCTGTAAGAATTGGCATTTTCTAACAAATATGAATTACTGAGCCTATCTCTTGGTTAGTATGTCGTCTTTAGCAGTAGCAACTTATACCAATAGTGACGAGGATAGAATATTGATTTCAAAATTTCTAATCGTCTTACCGCTTACATTGTCCACTTCTGTACACTGTCAAACTTCTATAGATCCATAGAAAACGACAGAACTGCCAATATGTTATCGATCTTATTGATTTTACAACTTACAACTTACAACTTTTACCTTAATACAGAGCAACATTACAATGACATGACTCGTACAGATCTGATTCAATTAATGTAATCAAAAAACTTCAGCAGCAGCTTACCGATTACAGAATTCATAATTATGTACATGCCGTCAAATACTTAGTATAGTTGCCTACTTAGTATGTATGTATGTATGTATGTATGTATGTATTATACATATACTATATATACAGTACATATCTTGTATGCCAGATACCAAAAATATTAGATGCATCGAAAAAAATAATTATCTGTAACGTTGACGAACAATCATGGAAAATGTGTTGCTGGCGATACCGACGATGATTCTGATCTCAGGCCTGTGTTAGTGCTGACAGATAGGGCCTATTATTTAGCCTAATTGCGCGCCTATCTTGCGGTATCCGATATCGATGCAATAGCTAGTTGAGTTAACATCTTGCACTTCTAGTTTCATGCACTTTTCCGATAGACAAATAGTTGTGCAAAGTTTCAAACTCGCTTGACAATTATCCTTTGCTTATTTAAGGTTTAAAGGTTTAAATACACACCAGAAACGATGATGATGATGATACGAGCTTTATAGCATGAGTATCACCAGTTGGCAAAGTATTTTACACAGAGTATAAAGTGATCTGTTTATACAAGAACTATTCAATAGCTTGAAGTTAGCTCTGTTTTATTGTATATTATGTCAGTGATAAACATATCGCCACACTAATTGAATTGATTCTTGTGCGCTGTTGGTATAGGCCTGTATACGGACAGCGTGTATTGTATACATCGATTGCATAAAAAATCAATCGTGTGTTCATTCTTTAAAGGTATTGATTGATTTGCTTCTGATTAATTTGTTTTCGAAACAGACAAGAGACCGAAGCTGTTAAGAGAAATGACTTGTAAATTATCCAGGTCACGTTGGTTTACAAGATAATATGTGACACTAAATGGTCTCTCGTGACTGTTTGTCACAGGCTGGAGCTGATCGGCGGCCTTCTGCGCCGTTGTAACCTGACCAACTGCGCAAAAAATTTACATTTATAATTATTAACCCCTTAACCGCGTATTTAACTGTAGCTCAATTTTACACTGGACGGTATATATCTGGGATCCCCAGTTAAGGGGTTAATGGTATGCCTCGCTGAAACCTATTGACAAGTGAAGATTTTAAAGAGAAGATTTTGAAAGAGACGTTCTTGACATCCCTGATGACCGTCTTAAAGAATGCCGATTTCGTGACGCAATCACGCGCCCACATCTCAAGCGCCCGGGTCTGGACTTGACCGATTCAGTCGTTAGGCTGGTAAACAGGCAGCTGGCTGCATATCTGACCCGGAATGGATGAGGACCAGGATTAGGATCTTCGACGACGGGGTTGGCCAGCGGAAACCTTGCACTGCTCGCTCTCCTGGACCTCTCTGCGGCCTTCGACACCGTCGACCACCATATCCTAAGTCGACGTCTCGAGCTCTCATATGGGATCGGTGGCCCGGCGCTGGCCTGGTTGCAAGACTATCTCAGAGACAGATCACAGACGGTCTCCTGGGATGGCTCCCTGTCGGCCTCTCGTCCCGGCGAACACTTTTCGGCCGAGGACCGATGCCGACGATGGTATACGCCGCTTGCCCCCAGGCGAGCGTTTGGACTGTGTGCTCAAGGTGGCGGAATGGATGGTTGGGTCTTTTGCTGCTTTACTCCGAGGAGGGCCACCTTATCGACCCAACACCGTTCGAGATAATGATGGCTCCATCCAACGAGCTTCGTCCTGGGGTGCTCATTCCATTCCAACTCCGGCAAATCCGGGAAGTTCGTCGTTATATAACAATACCGGCCGCTATTCACTGGTACAAGACTGGGCCAGTCCTCCGGAACCTGAACCAGCTAGACTTCAGGCAGTCATCAATGCCTCGGCCCGGATTATTTTTCGGAGGTGGCGACCCACCCCTACCTGTGCTAAGGACAAGCTCCATTGGCTTCGGGTCCCGGAGCGTATAGTTTACAAGCGGTGTTGGTTAACTTTTCGTGCTCTTCGGGACCCAGCATCAGTACGACGACAAACGACGACCGGGTGCCGTCTCCAGCTGAGATCTAGCAGCCCTTTTGTTCCCGGTAACCCACGTCTGTGGAATGAGAGACCTGAAACGTTTGCTAAAGAGCAAACAGATTTTTATTTTGGCCGAAAGATGGATGAATCAGTCGTTTTATGGATAGAAGAAGTCATTTCGATCGGAAAATGCAGTGGAATGGGAACACTTTTCCCAGGACCGATGGCTGGGCGTTTTGACGGTAGTTGTTGGGTCTTTGCCTTTATAGAGAGTGATAATGATGTAGTCCTTCCATTCAAAGGACACAAGGCCAGTCCTCCAAATGCGCTGCGGGTATCGAGCCCGCGACCTTCGGATCTCCACCCCCTGCTGTTACCACTCTGCTAACTTCCCGCCCAGCATCAGTAACCTTTTGTTCCCATATGAGAGAGAATCCAAACAGATTTTTATTACAAAGATGGATGAATCAGTCTTTATCTAGAAGAACTTTTTAAAAATGCAATGGGGATAAATGTTCACACGGTAACGGCACTGCTATCCAGTGGCGGCTCTAGGATTTGGCAAGTGGGGGGGCCGTTGGGGGGGCAACTTCTAATCATGGGGGGCCAACCATTTGTTGTTTAATGTATGTAGCATTAAGTATAGGGTCCCAACTGGGGGGGGCCACTGGGGGGCCAGGCTCTCAATAGGGGGGGGGGCACGGGCCCCCCTGGCCCCCCGGTGGAGCCGCCACTGCTGCTATCTTGTCCTTGCAAATGTTTCAAAACCTCCAGAAACATTTATTGCCGTCTGGAAAATCTCTTTGGCATAAGGGATCGTCCATAAATTACGTCACGCGAATGTGGCACTTTTTTGAACCCCCCTACGTAACGAGACGTCACAAAACGTCGGACCCCCTAAAATATGACGTCACAATGGGCCGACCCCCTCCCAATTTTTATCTTCCGAAAAGTCTTGACAAGCAAAAAAAGCCATTCTTGTATTTTTTCGTCTCGAAAAACCCTGACAAGCAAAAAAGTCATAATTGTATTTTTTCTCTCCAAAATCCCTGACAAGCAAAAAAGGTCAAAGGTCATGACCTAAATTTTAAAGGTCATGACCTAATTTTGTTGCGTGACGTCACATTTACGGACCCCCGCCCTCCCGTCGTCACACTTCGTCGCAAATGGCCGAACGCTCTAACCGCGTGACGTAATTTATGGACGACCCCTAAGTACTTTTCTTCACCAGTGGGCATTAACGTGGTTTGCTTAGAGTTGTTGGCTAGAGGGATAACATACTTCGTCCGGGAATAGGGCAGCAAAGTCTGTATCAAGAAGACGAGACACTGAAAGATCATTGGCATCTGCAATGAGTTCTTACACGTGACATGCTTACTAAAACATTTGGTAACAGAATCTAGATTTAAAGCTAGGACACACCCTCTAAGTCAATCCTTTATTCAGCAATGTCGTTGTACAGTTTTATAGCTCTTCAACTTCAGAAAACTATCGACAATTATGTTTTAAAGGAAAGCCTCTGATCGTATATATATACACTCTGATTTCAGTACAGCAAATGCACTGCCAGTCGCCAGATTCAACATTGATATCCTGTTTTGGGTGTTCCACTGGAACTTGAGCTGATTTCGAATGTGACCCAGCTTTTGTCCAACAGTGTATATCTACCGAATTTTACTAATGGCTATGCAGTGCTTTCGATACGCAATAACACTTTAAAGCCAGCCGATGAAATATGACGGTCAAGAAACATGTTAAACAAGCAATTTGCAAAGACATCATAAAACAGATTAATAATGCATAATAAGTATTTGATGAACATTACAATCCTTGTTGTATATCAAATGAATGCCTGACATAAATTTATTACCGGCTGTCGTCCAGCCTACATGTAGTTTTTGATAACGGCTATGTACAAAAACTAATGTAGCGCTCAAGATCAGTACAAGTATGCCATAAATATTTCGGTATGTTTTGGATACGCAGATCAGTGTACTGATACTATCTATGAATCATTGGACGCCACATCGCTATATTGTACTGTAGAGTGTGACTCGCTAGATTAAGTGTCATTTATTTTACGAAGGTCAAGCTATTGACTTTAAGTCTTTACCCAACCATGTATACAGCCTGACTGTCGCGAAATGCAGTACGTCATTGCGTGGGCCCTAAAGAATAAGATATTTCAGTTCACTAGTGCAAGGATCGTATTCATGCCGAATTAACGCCGATTTAGTTAGGGCGGCCGTAATTTTTCTATTATCATGATTCAGAAATGAATAATTTTCGAAACGTTATGTAGCCAAAGTGGCAAATCGCCATTTTAAAATTGGCACCGAGCAAAAGCAGTGTACTAGTATTCAAAACAATGAACGACACACACGCATGTATATGCATATATATGTACATATATATATATATATATATATTAGTGTATATGTGTACATTTATGTTCGTGCTTTATTGTATATCGGATTACGTGACGTATACTGATGTCGTAATTGATACCATCCATCAGCTACATCAGATATCAAACTGGTTTTTGTTTAGCACAAAGCGTTTTCAATATCTGTGCCAAGGGAAAAGAGTTTAGGACACGGATAAAAACGTTTGACGCATGCAAACATGAACACACACACACACACACACACACACACACACACATTATACAGAACGGTTACTCGGCACACAGAACGTCAATAATTACAATCGACTACTTGGTCATTTCTGACTGCATTTGTCAAAAGCGGATGCCAGCTTAATTGTAATTACATAAATGATAGCCTAGCGGATGCGTTTTCTAATGACAGGATGCGGGCGTGTTTTACATCGGAGCATATGCTTGTATGTGACAATACGTCAGAAGTCGACGGGTCTACCATGCACTATAGCACTGAACGTATTATGTTCAGTTTTTCCGTATATTTTTTATGCATTAACAATGCATTGTAGAGCTAAGTAATGAACAGTTTCCTTTGACCAATGGCTCTGCGTTCAATCCGATTATATTGGACGCAAACAGTGGAGCTGGCAGTGAAATTTGAACACAATCTTTATAACCCTTTGTGGCTGTAATTCTTATATTGTATGTGCCAATAGGCCTATTTAACTTATTCTTCAGACATAAAACAATAAATAATAATAGTAGTAGTAGTAGTAGT
Organism: Metaphire vulgaris; assembly: GCA_018105865.1. NCBI lineage: Eukaryota > Metazoa > Annelida > Clitellata > Crassiclitellata > Megascolecidae > Metaphire > Metaphire vulgaris. The sequence goes on from CM030833.1 coordinate 29,964,325, forward strand.
AGTAGTAGTAGTAGTAGTAGTAGTAGTAGTAGTAGTAGTAGTAGTAGGGTGGTGGTAGTGGTACTATAGTAGTAGTAATCGTGGTAGTAATAGTGTATTGTATTTCTATTTTAGAGGATAAAATATGGGAATAGGTTACAGGTGTAACTGAAGCGCTCCAGTACAGCTGTCAACGCAATGAAAACACTTTGTCTAATAAAACTCTGATGATAAGTACTTTACTAAGTTTACTTAGCTTGTTATCAATATCTCCACTGAAAACTGCTAAAACTTGACAAAGTGCTGAAAATAACGTTTCTTGAAGACATTAATCGACCAATTGGAAACCGCATTTTATTCGTTTCATGTAGACTTATGATCAGTGGCGTCATTTACTTTTCTTGACCCGTTAAAATTTTTTGAATTGTTATTGGAAATTTTTGACTAAGTTTATTTGTTATGAATATCGACTTTTTTTTTTTTTTTTTTTTTTTTGCTTGTCAGTTTATACATTTACCATTAAAAATAGTTGAACATATCCATTCATTCTATATCCGTGTTTGTTCTGTTTTTTTGTTTTTTATTCGCGTGACATTATAAATTAATATTTTATTTTTGCAGATGGCTTATGAGTATTTGTTTTGAATATTTTGTAATGAACATATCCATATTATATATCCGTGTTTGTTCTGTTTGTGATATTCGCGTGACTTTATTTGCAGATGGCGACTTTGCTTTTGTAATGAACCTTCTTTAGCTGTACAGGGTGGCGCAAAAAACCCGGAGTAGTCATATTAGGTTTGACATTTAATATAGTCCGGATTTTGCGCCACCCTGTACATCGTATGGTCCCAAGATGTTTTTTGAATAGTTAAATTTAATTCTGAAATCTTAAGGCGTTTGAATTTAGTCTGAGCGACGGAGGGAGATAGGAAGGTTGTCAAAATCTCTTGTACACCTTGACAGTCTGTTTCAGTGCCTTCCATCTTCGTTTGTGTTAAGCGAGGCAGGAGTTACAGGAAAATCATACGCTGTCCTGAACCAAGTGAAATAACAAAAGAGTTTCCACAACGTTGACGCGGCCTGTTTAATGTCTCCAAGAGCTGTCTAGCTCCATTTTTCCATGCTTGTTTTTCATTGGAGTTGCTACCGCTGGATCTCCACTCTACCTTTGAAGTTTCTGTCAGTTTAATTATAATTTAGCGCTCGCGAAAGCGTTAACCCGAACCCAAATCAGGCGTTTTCTCTCAAATTCAAGTCCTCCCCTGCCCTGCCCTGCCCTGCCCTGCCCTGGCCTGCGCTTCTTGACGCTCTGCCGAGTGGCCTATCGAGCTTTGATGACCAAGTGCAGGAGCTCTGTAGTACATATACGTTCGGTGATTATATCAGTCGATTAGGGTGCGTCCATTTATGTCATCCACGCATAGCATAACTTGAACCGTTCACACTAACGGCACTTACATCGAATTATTGCCATGTCAATCTGCAGCGCGCGTTCACATTTGTTCACATTTGTGGCTTAGCTCATCGCCCTCATTCCGCCCGTAAATAATTGCCTGGATGACCCTTTTACTTTAAACGATGTACGACGGCAAATGTGCAGTGGCCTTCTATATACTCCCGTTATTTTCTTTTGATAAGGGCACGTCAACGATTACCTCTGCATCATAGCAGTTCCTATTGAACTTTGACTTGTTCTGCAAACGGATGTACTTACTTCGAGTGTTTGCCTTTAGTTCTCGTAACCCTTTGCTGCCCGAAAAGCTGATCATCTTCGTCGACAGTCCTTTTATCTCTGCTAGCCAAGAGCACTTCATGTAGGATCTTACCGTGAGGACAATAAGTGTCGTGGTGTTGTATCTATTGATAAGCGCAGTCTCTCTCTCTCTCTCTCTCTCTCTCTCTCTCTCTCTCTCTCAGAGTTGTTCACTTATTAATCCACGAGTGATTAGTAAAGATAGAAGCCAGTTGGAAATCTTTATAAAAGATGTATATATGATTGATCAAGTTTAGCTGTTAGTGAGTGCTTCAATAACTTAATCATTGTCGTGAAAAATAGAACTGTATTGCCGGAACAAACACAGACGTATTAGCAATTTTATTTAGGGTTAATTTTTGCTCTGTCGTAATGTGTTGGGTTCGAGAAGCATGGCATATTACAGTCGGAATTGAGAGAGAAAGTTACCAGGTAACCTATAGCATTGATCGCCATGCTAGTAAAGATATTGAGTAGGCCTATTAGGCCCAGTGTTTAATCTAGACTCCTGGACTCCCGGGGGGGGGGCGGAACTGACAAGGCCGGGGGAACTGACAAAGCGGGGGAATTCTGCTAGGGCTGCTGTTAGTTGATGTAGTATGCCAAAATTTCCGGAGGGGAATTTGAAATTTCCTGGGGGAAAAGGGCAATCCCCCCGGAAACGGCCTAGATTAAACCCTGGGCCTGTGGGAGGCATGACAGTCATTGACAGTTTACTGTTTGACAACGAAGTTTATATGTGTCTGTCAATGTTATTTCATTGTTGTTTTTAAATGCTTTGTATAACATGCTCGTAGGAAGTGGGGTGCCGGGGGTGCACCTTTCCAGGTGAAGCCCCTTTTCCAGGGGTGCACCTGGAAAGGTGCACCCCTGGAAAAAAATTAGTAAGTGCACTGCACCTCCTGGAAGATGAGGCTGGTTTATTTTGATTATCAAGATTTCTGAAGGCACGATAAAGGGAGTGTGAGGCACTTTTTGCCTGTCAGGTTTTTTATGGTAAATGATGATATTTTAGCTACGCCCCTGAAAAATGCACCCCCTGCTAAAAATTCGTTCCGACGGGCCTGTTGTATAATTTTTACAATGATCAAGATATTTTATTGAGATAAATCTGTTTTTTATTAGTATATAATATATATATATATATATATATATATATATATATATATATATATTAAATCATTAAGCAGTCAGAATTCGAATAAAATGGTTTGATTACTACTACATATCCATTTGATTTGACATTTTATGGCGATTTTTATTTAAAGCGATATTTATTAAAGAATCAAGACATTTCGTTTCAGTAAAATGTATGCATCATGTTAAGTATCAACCGAGACGTCTGAATCTATTAATGAAGTCCCCGCTTTAATAAAAATTTTTATAAACTAATATTAGGTCCTTTCAGAATGAAACACGAGACCTGCAGTAACGTGACTGCTATAGGCTATTAGATTTGAAAACGCATACATCAATCAAATTGGCTCATCAATTACCATACATCAAACTTAGAAATAAAGCTGTCAGTGCCAAAATAACTGTAGGTACAGTACAGTACAGTGTCAAGAGCATCAATGCGTTTTGGAAGGAAAAAAACCGCCTCCCGATGTCTGTCACTATCTGACATTGATCATTGTTCTTGTTTCTGGTGTATTTTATCCAGATGTAAGACTTCATGGTCGGCTAAACATTATGAAACAAAGAAGCTAAGGTAGGCTATTGCAAATGTTACACGTGAATAGAATGCAGTTTACCTTAGAGCTCGTTTAATCCGCCAAAGCCTTTATCCAGACCTTCCATTTATACCATTACCTTTCGTTTAACTTGATAGAACATTAGAACAGGTGATTTTATTTGCCGAAAATATAATCGTTTAAAATTTTTAGAAAAGTTTATCTGAGCACTGGCTTTGATATAAAATCTTGTTTGTTTGAGAAATTGGTTTCGTGCAGAACATTTTTGGATTTTAAACATGAAGATACTATAGAATAATAGTATAAACCTGTGTCAAGTTTTTCGGCGGGCCAAATGACATGTCGTCCATGTATATATAAATATATAAATATATATCAATATTATCTCAATTTTAGAGCGTTCTAAAAATCTGAAGTAAAATGACAAAACATTGGAAGGACTATTACTCATTACATTGTTTACATTGATTTGATTACAGCAATTCAAGGAGTTTGAAACTAATTACAAACCGTATTTTCTTGTGTGATCTTTAATGCGTCAAATCATTCCGGGATTATCAAATATTCATCTCAATTTTATTCTAGAAGAACCGAAAGATCAAATGGAAAGCATATGGGATAACTATTGTTAGATGATGGCTATATGCAAAAATTCAGATGTGTGAAGCTGATTAAAACTGACATTTTATTTTTCACTAGTTTAGCAATGTCTGGTCTTAAATCTGCAGCCAAAGCCTATATTCTGTCAAATTCATTCTAGGGAGTTTGAAATACAAAACGAGCCATTTCAAACAACACGATACACAGTCTTTTTAAAATCTATTCTTGTCATATATTGAAAATATATACACGTATATATATTTTTGAGCCATTTGACGAAGAATAGATTTTTAAAAAACTGTATATTTGTTGTTTGAAATGGCTGCAGATTTTGACCAGCATTTCAAACTAGTGAAAAATAAGCAATGTCGCGTCTCATCAGAATTCCATCTACATTGCCATCATTCTAGAACGTTTTTGATCACAATGAAGATGGAGGCAACAGAGTTTGAAATTTTAATTCGTTTCATCACTCCTCTGAATGTTTGTCATATATAGTTACAAGCTAGGTTTAATCAATCAGTTATTCCATAAGGCTCACCATTTTGTTTTGGCATTTTTACGTTCTAGATTTAAAATTGAGATGGAATTTTTGATAATAATAATGATTTGACAAGCATTTAAAGATGGGGACACAAGAAAATGGTTTTAATTCATTTCAAACTCCTCAAAAAGTTTTGCATATCTGGTTTATACTATTACTGTAACAATATCTTCCATAGTATCGCCATGCAGACAGCATTTGGAACGCTCTAAAATTGAGATGGAATATATATATGTATATATATATATATTTGTCACGCCTAAAAAACACAGGATGTACGATTCTACGTCAAAGCAATGTTTAAAATCTAAAAATATTTGTTTTGAAACCAATTTTCAATCGAAACAAGATTTTACATCAAGCCAATTTCAGATTAAAGTTTTCATAAAACTTCCTGTATTTTTTGAAGATCAACTTTGAATCGATAGGTTTGTGACGCCATCTGGAACCACCGCAGTATCGATTATAGTTGTCATCACATAGGGCTTACTGATATTCTGCCCCCAGTTGGGACCCGTAACATGCTCATAGGTTTAATAACAAATGGAATTAGATGTTTACCAAAGACGCCAAATCCTAGAGCCTTACCTTAGAAATTAAACTGAATTGAATGGACCTGCCTTAGAAATTAACTGAATTGAATGGACCTGAACGAATGCTTACACTTGGTGGATGTATCAACAACATCTTCTATAGACGCTATAATTGGTCGAATTATGGTTTATTACATGGTATATCTACCGTATACACATCCGCTGGACTGAAGATTTCATGAATAAAATATACTAGAAATGAATGATCTCGCGTTTCTATGCTTCGCTAATTTCCAGTATCCGGACCACTTGCAATGGTTCATGAATTTGGCCAAACCGACAATATTTACTCTTGTCTTCTCGACCGTTACTGAATTCAAAGCCAAAGAATCGCTTACGAATGACCACCAGCTTATCTTTTCATCGGTGGACTCCCAATCGATCATTGAACGCTTGATGGCCTTATATACGTTCATTAAATATTGACAAGTCCTCCATTTTCTTTTAATTCCCGGTCTTCAATTTTTTCCAAGTCAAGTTAACGACACCTTCACATTCAGATGCATGCAGACTGTCTTGAATTTTTCTTAGAACGATATTACGGTTTGACGTTCTTCTGGTCTTACACTGGAGACGAACTGAGCGCTTTACTTCTAGAATTGCAGCAGTAGATATATCTTTAGTTGGTAATTGAAACCAACGTATTCTTCTCCAAACATTCTGGCATGGATATGCACACAAATTATATTATTTATAAACCATTATATATATATACATGCAATAATAATAATATATATATATATATATATATATATATATATATATATATATATACTATCTGCGTACACAGTGGCGTAGCAATATGCTCGTGGGCCCTTGGCGAAAAACGGGCAGGGGGTCCTTTCTGCTACTCTGACAAGTTTGCGAAAAAGTTGACGACCTTTTTTGCTTGTCAGTATCAAGCCCTCCTTTAGGGGTTGACCGTTTTTGCTCTTCAGTCTTTTAACCTATCTAGCCAGCCAATTTACATTTAAACGAAAAAATGCCCCCCCCAATGACGTCCGTACTTTAGCGATCAAACGTAAATTGCAGATGCGGTGATGCAGTCTTGCACACTGGACCCTATTAGGCTATTAGAGAGTGTAAGATTTGAACGTATAGACCTACATCGAAATTTCTCAAAACATAGGCCTCTAGTTGGATGATAAAAACATGCAGCTACCAAGACTTCTACGGAATTCTATACAACAGAAAGCAGGAGAATTTAAAAATTATAGCGCTAAATCCTCTTGACAATTAAGCGAAAGCATTCAACAATTGTTTTGTTGCCATGAAATTTTAACGTATTTAATTTAGTGACCATAAGGTTGGTTGTCATGACAGTGTTATGAATTCCCGGAGAATGACTGAAGATTGTACTAATACAGGTAGAATGGTATTTAGGTTCTTTAGGCCTACTAAAGCTGTAAAATGTTTAACATGCTGTTAACTAAAGATTCCTGGCATGTTGTTACTCGGAGGTAAGGGTTGTAATTTGTAATTTGTGTAATTTGCTGTTATTGCTTTAAATTCGTTTAGGATTTAGATGTTTGTCACGAGGTCAGCGATGCTGTGAAAATTGTGAATTTACGAGGATAAAATGGAGACGTCTTACAAAATCGATCCAGTTGACGACACAGGCAAGTCGTTTTGGACCGAAATCGATGCGAAGTTGCCAAAATCGTTCACGCCACTGAATTCGCAATTTGCTGGAGCGTCAATAAAAGAAGCAGTAACTATTACTGATCCCGAGGACCATAGTAAATGTGCGAAACCAATCAGTCAACTGAGTTCTCAGCTAATGAGTCCGCTTCCCAAGGACCTAAGACGGCCAGAAACGGAACATTGCAAGGTCACGGCTGCGAAACTACCAGAAGTTTGTGCACAGCCGAAAATTCTTCTAGAAAAACTGTGTTTCGATACAAACAGGAACCCCACATGCGGAGCAGTAAAGTTGTCTGATATTTTAGACAGCCATCGTGAATCTGGACTAGAAAATGGAGATTTGAAACATAGGGGCGACAAGGGTGCTTCTGAATGTGGTGAGGTGGTCTGTTTGAAGAGAAAATCGCCATCTTCGGTAACGAACAAGAAGAAACCGTACAGATCTGTCGCCAGGAGTGAAATGATTGCGAGCGAGAACAGTGCAGTGAAGTCGCTTGATAATACAAGTTCGTGTTCGCAAAATGTCATTGAAAGATCTCACGAAGAAGCACGCTTGACTATTGATAAAATGAACGGTGAAGACCAGAGGATGAACGAATATGCTTTGCATCAACCAAAATCGTACACGAATCAGACGAACAAGGACACTTTGGATAATGTTCCCGAGTTGTATTCTAATAACTGTTCAACGCCCAGCGCTGTTCACGCTTCGCGTTTCGCGGTGAAGAACGTCGAATTCCGTGCCGCCGTGAACAACGATTCTAGCAATAATGATCAAGACGTCGACCGTCACGACACAGCTCAATACTCGCGCCCCAGAAGTCGCCACGTCATGACACCCTCCGGCTACTTTAATGTTTCCGATGTGCCTTCGAGTAACAACGGCGACAGCGATGAGACGCAACCCGAACAAAACGTCAACAGCAATCGAAGTCTAAAGTTGACATTCTCGAGAATTTATGAGGCGCCTTCGTTGCAAAGTGATGGCGTTCACCGTCAGTCGAATTCCGTCATCAAAACATCTGTTACGGTGCCAGGAAGTGACAAACGGGGCCTTGTGGCGGCGGCGGCGGCGGCGGCTAGACTTACACCGGCAAGGAGCCTGACGAAACTCCAGCAGCGTGCTCAGTTTGTCCGAAAGTCGCGTAGACCGTGTCTGAAGCAGCGATTCGTGCGATCCGATTCGACGGATAATAGATTGTTCAAGGGCGAGAAGGCGCGTTGCAATGCAGGGGCGCAGTTTAACGGAGAAGAACTTCACGCAAATCGACAAGACGATCAAGGCAGAAGTTTACCACCAAAGAAGTCACGCTTGTCGCCGGAAAATGAGACATTATTTTCTCCGATTGAACCAACATCGAAAGGCGGCGAGTGATGGTTTGAACTTGCCCTACGATCAGAGGTCTCACGCAGAGGGGCACGCCTTCAGTCGGCAGCAGCAGCAGCAGCAGCGAGAGATGCCCAAGACCCTCGACGAATTCCGAGATATCGTCGATAGGCCCAGACCACCGTCCGCCGCCTTTGTCTTCAAGGCGAAGCCGCGTGAGGTTGCTGCGAAGACCGACAGCGTCTGTCGGTCGATCAGCGATGCGATATCCGACTGGGATGCTGCTGCTGCTGCTGGCGCCCGCAGCGTCCTCGGTGCCTCTAAGGACGACGAAAGGATTACGTCGACCGTTAACCATTCAAACGCCGAAACGCACCCAGCGATCGCCAATAAACGAAAGAACATATTCGAGAAATTTCGGTCTCCGATCGAAGCCCAGGAAGTGGCGAGCGGAACAGCGGAAGGTTCGAGGCCGCTCGGCCGGTCCAAAGAGGCGAAAACTGCCGATAAACAGCAGACGGCGGTGCAGGAGCCTCAGAAGGACACCGTCCCCGGTGCTGCTCCGGCGGTCGGCTGTTCGAAGGACCCCAAGGACATCAAGGAGCTGTTCGTCGACTTCGACAGCGACAGCACCGAATACTGCAAGTACGAGGACCTCGCCCAGTTCTTCGATAATTCCGCCACCAACGGCGGACAGATCGGCGGACTTGTCGGACGGTCTGGAAGCTTCTACCAGGGTTTCTCTCCCTTCAATCTACCGAGCGATTCCGACGACAACCTAGTCGTCGATGAATCATCGGTCGACATTCAACCGATTGCGACGGAAGAGAGCGACGAAGCGGCGGCGGCGACGGCGAAGAAGAAGACGACACGACCGGCGGAAGAACAAGAACAAGAACCGGAAGCAGATCATCAGCTGAAGAAGCTACGTTGCACCGCCTACAGGAACTACGCGAGGATGCAGAGGAAAAGAGGAGGAGGAGGAGGAGGAGGGAGCGTCGTGCAGAAATCGAGGGACAGAAACCCACCGGAAACCGCCTCCAGTTCGCCGGTTGAGGAACGTACGACATTCAAACTACCCGAGAGTCCTCCGGTTTGTAGAAAGCGAAAAGTAAATTCGCCGAAAAAGTCGACGATAAACACGATCAAGGCGATAAAGAGGAAAAAGATTGCGCTGAACAAGAACAGTAAGTCGTGCAGCGCTGCAGGTCCGGCTACGAGCGCTGCTTCGGCGGAAGACAAAGACACGGACAGAGACAAAGACACGGACAAAGACAAAGACACGGACAACGTATCTCCGTTTTCCCAGAAGCCAGTTCGACTCTCGAAGGAGTTCATCACGCGGTCGAAGGCTCGGACGAGACGACTCGACAGCGGAAAACCGATTAAGTACGGACGGAGAAAAGGAACCGCTGCTGCTGCCAAGACCCAACGACCGATAGTGGCAGACGATGGCGTCCGGAAATCCGCCGAGGATCCGGAAATTCGTCCCGTAGTCGACGGGAACAGCGGGGCCGCGTCTGCAGTCGCCAACAAGCCTCGCAAGAAAGGAACAACACGCGGACAAGTGAAGAAAGCGAATAGTGAGACTGGAACAAGTGAGTCTTAAAATAGCGTCACTGCTTTAGAACATAGTTACTGAACTATAATATGTCGTTGCATCAAATATGAAATAATCGTCAGTCTAAGTGAACCTCTAACTGCATGCATCTAAGCTTTGATGGAGAATCTACGAACAAATGGGATTTGCCGCATTGCTATTATCATTATATTATTATATTATTATTATTATTGCTATTATCACTATATTATTATTATTGCTATTATCATTATATTGCCATTATTGTAATTAATACCAGTATTAATAATAATTACTATTAGTGGTGATGGTGTCAATATTTTTGTTCTAGTATTAATACTACTACTACTACTACTACTACTACTACTACTGCTGCCACCACCACCACTACTACTTCTACTTCTAATACTACTACTACTGCCATCACCAGGGCCGCCGAGAGAGGGATCGGGGGCAACTGCACAGGGGCCCGGCGGTCTGGGGTGGGGGCGGGCCCTTGATGAATACGTATAATTAACAATAATTAATATGAATAATAACACTAAAGTAGAGTTGGCCCGACGAGCAAAGGGGGGGCGGCGTGAAAAGGCTGACAAGCAAAAAATGTCGTCAAGAAATTTTATTCTGCACAGGGCCCGGAATTTCTCTCGGCGGGCCTGACCATCACCACAACCGCCTCTACTGTTGTCATTGCTGGTGTTACTGCAACTTTTGTGGCAATGATAGTACCGACAGTTGTATCAATGTTACTGCTGTGTCCGTTATTATTGTTACGTTGTCCTTATTATTGTTCATATGTTTAGTATTTTTGAAACTGTTCATTATTTGTATTACTTGTAAGACTAAACAATTGCTGACGCCAGTTGGTCATTCGCTTTGATGAAATCTGTCAGTGAAGAAACAGGGAAAGCCTGGAAAGACGAAGGTCGCAGTCGTCAAGGTCGGTTCCGAGTCGGAGGCCTCCAGCAGCGAGCCGCCGAAGATCGACATACTCAGCCGGGAGCTGGGTCCGCGGTACAACTGGCTGGAGCAGAAGATCCAGGCGATGCAGCGCAGCAACTCGACGGACGAGACTTCGGATCTGGTCAAATGTCACGTCGAGAAGATCCTGTCCGCCGCCGCGGTTGGAACAGGAAAACGCGGCGCGGCAAGAAGATCCGCTTCGGACGAGGACAGGCGAGGACCGAAGCCGCCGAAGCGTCCGAACCAGGCGTCGAGGTCTTCCGGTCCTCCCAGTCACGTCACTTCCGGCGACTGCTTGACGACGGCTGCCGAAAACAATCAATCAACGACCAGCGAAGATGCCGACAACGTCTCCAAGTACGAAACGAAATATGTTAACGTTAAGACGGTGCAGTAGGCCTATGCATGACAGTAACACTGCAATGTAACAGTTGCTTCGTTATTGTATTGCATTGTATTGAACTGGACAACTTATATAGCGCCGTAGCATAGCGAAGGTCAAAGCCAAAGATGCCGACAACGTTGACAAGTCAACGAGGAGCGAAAGATGTTGATCTTCAAAATTATAATAAAAATCATTATTGTTTTTATGATTATAACTAGTAGTAGTAGTAGTAGTAGTAGTGTCTAGTAGTAGTAGTAGTTTTAGTAGTAGTAGTAGTAGTAGTAGTAGTAGTAGTAGTAGTAGTAGCAGTAGCAGCAGCAGTAGCAGCAGTAGCAGCAGTAGTAGTAGCAGGTAGTAGTAGTAGTAGCAGTAGCAGCAGTAGCAGCAGTAGCAGCAGCAGCAGCAGGCCCAGTAGTAGTAGCAGCAGCAGCAGCAGCAGCAGTAGTAGTAGTAGTAGTAGTAGCAGTAGCAGTAGTAGTAGTAGTAGTAGTAGTAGTAGTAGTAGTAATAGTAGTAGTAGTAGTAGAAGTAGACAATTTATGTAGCGCCGTAACAAATAAGCTGAGACATCACTGAGACATCACTGTGACGCTATCAAAGCAGACGATAGTAAGAAATAAAAGATATTTAGACGCTGTGTTAAAAACTTCCGTTGATAATTTCAATAATCAAACATACAATATCCCATATTTTTATTCTTAGTTCATTAATACACGTGTCAGGACAAATTATAATATTTATTTATTTATTTATTATTATTATTATAAATTAGTTTTGCCTTAAAATATAAGAGTGTTTAGGGTGGATTTGGGTGTTTTTTGCTTGTAGTCATCGGGATATACGCATTGGTTTCGTGCATAATCCATCTTCGACTGGGGTTGATATGAGAGGTACGTTGCAGCCGATGAGCTCTTCGGAGACCCTAGAAGCGACCAGGGCGAGACCCTCGTCGGCGGAGTCAGCCCCCTCTGCGTTGGAAATCTTACCACCGGAAAACCGGATCTGTGATCTCGAATACGCTGCTGTGGCGGCGTCCTCCGCGAAGCCAGCGACCAGAGGAACCGACCCCCCCGTTGAGTTCGAGGCCCGGTCGGAACCGTCGCGCCTTCCGCCGTCCAAGTCGGCTGCGGCGTCCCATAGGCGGACGCCGAGGTTCTGGCGAAACTGCGGCGCCCCCCTTACAGAAGAAGAATTGGGCGCCGCCGACGACGACGACGACGAGCGCTCCAGAAATCTGGGCGCGAGCCTTGAACGATCTCTTTCGCTGACAAATCTCGATGATCCTGAATCTGACCAAAGCGTAGATCCGTCGAAGGAAACGCGCGCAGATGGACAATACTACAGGAACGCCCTGTTGTCGGAGTCATACATCGATTGCCCTTTGCCCTTTGACCTGCGGCTTCCAACCGCCCGCTGTCACGCCGGATCCAGTGACAGAGATGCGCTGCATTCCGCTGAGATGTCTTCTTCTTCTTATTCTTCTTCTTCTTCCAAAGGCGGTTCGACGAACGTGTTGCCTCTACAGTTGACGATCTCACCGCGTGGCAGAAGCGCCTCTAATGACGGTCTGGCATCGCGGCGGACTTCACTCGACAGTGTATCGGAGGCAAATGACAAGCAGTCGACGAGGATGCCGGCGAGCGAGTCGAACGATTTAAGCAACGCAAACCGGAGTGCAATCGTCATCGATCTGACAGCGGAGTCCGAGCCAGCGCCGCCGCCGGGCCCCCAGCCCAGGACCCTGCAGCGGCGGTTGCGAAGGAGGAAGAGAGACCGGAGCAGCGCCCTGGATCCAACGCAACGCCCATCCTCAGCTCCATCAAGAACGAGTACAAACGGCGCCTGGAGATGTACGAGCGACTGAGCAAGGTTTCGAAGATCAAAGACCAAGAGATCGCGATACTGGAAAGCGAGCGAAAACGGGTCAAAAGCGAACTGGAATATCTGAAGAACATCTTTCTCAAGGCTTCCTCCGGCCATCCACATGCCACGGACAATCGCCTCGACTTCGGAGGTCCCATCTCCGACGATGTATCGGTCCCTGGTCGGCCCTTCAGCGACGCCTACGACTTGAGGAAGGCCACGGAGGCGCACAGCAGGGAGTCGACGGTGAGCCTGCTGGCAAGTCAGATGCCTCCAGAGGCCCATTCGGCGAAGACGGATCTGAACATGTACACCTATCTGAAATGTCGCTACGAGCGAGAAAGATCGGCGCTGAGCATAACGGAGCGATCCGAGAGCGAGGCCAATGTCCCTGGTGGTCCGCCCAGGAACCATGCCGACGGGACAGAACTGTCGTCGTCGTTTACTCAGGTTCCCGCTTCATCCACGAGAGTTGCTTTCCGGCAACCAGCGAGACCGCCGTTCGCCCAGCGTGACCCATTGACCCACTGCGGTTCGAACGATGCGGCGTGGAACGGCAGTGACGGCAGCAGTCCAGCCCAGACCCAGATTCATCTCGAGGTACCACCACCGCCGCTGATCAACGATCGAACAAGCCTCAAGGCAGACGCAAGAAGGACACTGGAACCACATCGAAGGGATGATCCGGGGCAAGATCTCTACCTTAACCACGAACCGCTGAAGCTGCTCGGACCATCGCCTCCTGGAAACAGCTTTTCCACGGCACAGACGCAGTCGAAAACAGATTCTGTGTCACGTGATCAGCCGCAAGTTCAACAGAGGTCAACCGAAGGTAGTCGCGAAAGATGCGATGGTAGCAGTGTCCAGAGAAACGAATATCTGCCCGCATTGGATCAGCCCAGTGCCTTGACGGTGTCTCGTACCACTGGATCTGACGACAGGATGAGAGAAGCAGGCGCGTTTGGACATCAGACTGAATGCGAAGCGGTCGATCTTTCTGGCGGAAGAAATGGCCGCCGAACTGAAAAGGAAAGATCAACTTATCTCTCGCCGTCCATCGAAGTCCTAAACCCAGGAGATACTCTGCCCCGCCTGACTGACAACGACAGTGTGATGACGTCTTCAGATAGGCCACCACCTGTTGCCGAATATGTCAACGCGGAAGTGCCACTTGCTCTGAACCTGAAATCGGTTTCCAGAGCAGACGACAGCGTACATCCCGGCAACAGGGCGAGGCTCGATGCAGGTTCGGATACTTCGAGTATCCAGAAGCCAGTCGGCGAATGCTTTCTGGATTTCTATGACTCCGGAAACAGAACAATGAAGACGACCGAGGGTTTGAACGAGGCTTTAGGCGGCTGTGGCTCCAAGCTGGTCATCCAGATTGACGGAACGGGGAAGGGATTGACCGAAGACAGTTCCACCGGATCTGTCAGTTATCAGAAATCCTTGTATCGATTTAGAGGAGAGAGAGAAAAGAAGCTGGTAGAATCGGAGGTGGATAGGTCGACCATGACCCAATCGAGTTCACCTGTCGAAGGTTTCAGAAGAACGACGCCGAATGAGCAGATTCCGGTGTCGAACCAGGGACGACTGCTGCAGCAGACAAGCAGTGGAACCGTAGTAAATTCCATTGAAATCGATGCACGCGGTCACTCGGTGAGACAATCCGTTGCCGAAATCACTCCACAGGAACAGCGGGTGTCACGTGGTAAAACCGCAGAGGTGTCCGTGACGCCTACTGCACCCTATTCCGGCGTACGTGTGTCAGGACCCAGTGATAAGGGCGAGGCCCCGGGTCCAGTTGCGAAGAGATGGATGGCAAAACCGCAGATGGAACTGATCCGACCGCCGTATGCAGACGAGAAGGGCATCAGCTCCAACCTCCAGGACATGAGCGTCATGGTGAATTCCATCGTTCAGGACAGTTTCCCTCCGAGAAGGAACTCGAACAAGATTGTCGGACAGAAGTCGTCTCCTGATATAGCGCCTAATGAAAAGCAGCAGCGCACCGGAACAGCGACGACGACGACGGCGGCGACGCCATCGGATGTTCTGATGACGACATCTCCAGCAGGATACGCCCGGAACCTCATCCAGCGACGCCCCGACCGAGCGGAGCAACGCCAGGGGGCGTATCCGGCAGAGTCGAGGCCCCAGATGGCGCTGTACCGAAGAGGGGATGTCGTCCATCATAGCGGTCCCGAGTATCCCAATCCAGTTCCGGAGCCGATGTCGCTGGTCGAACGGAGGAGAGACGTTGACATTATGAGGTTGCAGGCGAAAGTGGGAGACGGCGGTCTCGTCTTCGACGGTCTCAGTGGAGTCCATTCACTGCAGCGCTACAACGAACTACACGAGGCGATGAACCACCAGGCACGCCATCATCCCCCACACCAGCAGCAGCAGCAGCACTTCGGTTCTCCGGGCCCCGCTGGTCTGAGCCCGAGAGACGCGGTATTTGGCCCTCCGTCGATGCAGTCCGAGACCGTCGCCGTCGCTTCGTCTCGGGCCTCGGGGGGCGCCGTCCAGCGGGTCTCGCCCAACGATCTCGGTCGCTGCTTCGGGAAGCATCCGCCGGAGTCCCTGCACTTCGCCCGGATGGTGATTGGATCCAGTGCTGCTGCTCCTCCGCATTCGCTCGCTCAGATGTCACGTCCGGCGGCAGAAGGACATCCGCAGCAGAGGACCCTGGCGAACGTCCCGCCACAGGTCGAGGTCAATCAGGGTCAGCAGGTGATGAGGAAGGAGAGTTTCCCAATTACAGGTTACCAGAAGGGCGGACTGCCGCCCGATACTCACCTGCGCCAGCATGGTTTCCATCTCGACCAGCCTCGTCTTCCGTATCACAGGGACTCGGGTGCACCTCCGCCGGACTTCGCCCGGAACCCCTACATAGGCATTGCGCCTCCTCCTCCTCCTCATCCTCATCCTCGGGCCATTCCGGAGCTGCAGCGCGATGGCGTCGCAGCGGTCGGTCGTTCGGATGAGAGTCTGTTGATGGCGACCGCTCAGGGCACGAGGAACGACGCTGGCCGGGCCCTGAGGCACGACGTCGTCCAGGCGAAACTTCCGAAGGGACTCCTCTCTGACAAAGGAGGCGAGTTTTACGAGTCGAACGCCGCCGCCGCCGCCGCCGCCGCCGCCGTCGCAGTGGGACATCCCAGCATCGAGCACCGAGGAGGCTACGCGCCCCTTGCGCCGGGCAGCGATCCGTCCGCCGGTCCCTTGGTCTGGAGGGTCAACAAGCCGGATTCCAATCCAGTCATCGTGCGTGGCCATCCGGGCCAGGATGAAAGGCGGATGGTGGACTATCACGTGAGACATCTCGACCACCAGCGTCCTCTGATCCAGTCGGCGCTCGTCGAGCCCTCTAAGGCACCGCCGTCTGTCTCCGGTGTCAGGGACTCCATGCGCCCTCAGCAACCGGGCCCATCCATGGTCGGTGACTGCTACATGCCGACTTACATGGACTCCATGTCTGCTGTCGCCTCTCAGTCCGTACCCTACAGATCTCAAAATGCACTCTATTCACCTCAGATCCACCTTCCGAGGCAGCCCGATCCTCCGAAAGCTCCTCATGGCCTACCCAGACATCCGGACCAGCTGGGAATGCAGTTACCGCCTCCTCCTCCTCATCCTCCTCATCCTCATCCTCCACCCGGAATATACAACGAGACGATGAGACTGATTCCTCACAACCAGCTGTTCTATCCGGCGCCAGCGGGCATTCTGCCACCGGAATTTATGCCCGGAAACGGTGCTCCTGGTGTTCTGTTAACAGAACGAATTCGCATCCGTCCTGGGAACTTCGAACAGCATTGCAGCGGTGAAAACTACGCCCCGAATCCAGTAAGTATGAAACCTATTTATAGACGCTGTCTTTGACGTTATTACCGTATTAAACTGACAATTTGTTAAGGGACCGTCCATAAATGACGTCACACACTTAGGGGAGTTCAAACATTTATGACGATAATTATGTGACGACGGGGGGAGGGATTTCCATAACTGTGACGTCACACATTACTAAATATTGTTATTAATACCGTAATGCTATGTTGCCGCAAAGTTGAACGTATTTTACGCTTATAATTTATTTTTAAAAAAGAAGTTGAAAAAGTTTCTGAATTTCACTTCAACTGTAACAATTATAATGAGTATTTTTCAAACGAATTCATTGCAATGCCCGCTTCATTCAAGAAATAAGTGAATTGAAACATTGATTTTGACATTAAAAAGATGAGGGGGTTAACGCGTTGTGACGTCATTTTTAGAGGGTCTGACTTTTTGTGACGACTTGTGAGGAGAGGGAGGGGGTCAAAAAACTGCCAAAATCGCGTGACGTCATTTATGGACGGCCCCTCTGCGCCCTAATACTGTACCTAATGTTAGGAGCAAAGGCGCGTTACATGCTTGCAGTTATCGTATATAAATATAAAAGCAATCAAATATAAGTACAAATAAAAATTAATTAATTATATAAAAAGTAATATATATATATATATTGAATAGCTACGCGAAGTTTGCTTATTAAATGTAATGGAGTGTCTATGAGTCGATTCCAAGTATATATATATATATATATATATATATATATATATATATATATATATATATATCCACTCTCAACTATATGCAATACCTTCGGTGTTAATAATTAGTCGTATATCAATGCATGAACTAATAGAAGAAACGCTCTATTTTCTTTCATGCTCTGAATTGCGAGCATCACTTGTATTATTTATTATGGATGAAATGGACGCTGCGTGGTTCCATTGTCTTTGCCTTCACTTCAGCGGCGCTTCTATTGTGGAATTGAAGGGGGTTACGAGAGTGACTTTGTGATGCGTATATAGAAATATACTTCGATTGAATTGCATGCGAGTTACTGCCTCTCTGTTACTGAAAATACTCGAAGCCTTAAGCGTAGCGAAAAACAAAGCTTCATCGTCCATCCACGGGCCATGTGATAAGTTTTCTACGAAGCATAGAACGCGCATATATATATATATATATATATATATATATATATATATATATATATATATATATATATATATATATATATATATATATATATACTGTTCAACAATTACTGTTCAATATTGTTCAATATTGCAAGCCTGCATGGTGAGGGTCATTTCACAAAGTAAAAAGAATTATCGAGTTTATTTATCGACCGAGCGGCGCTTGTACGATGTGAACGCATTATTCAAATTTGCCAGTTGTTGGACGGGTACTCGTTGCGTACTTGTGTATACTACATGATCGAATACGCATCCGTTGTGTTTCGATGTATGGGCCTATAACAATGCACATATTCTCCGTTCATTTTAAAGCCGAGTTATGCTTATTCGAAAATACTTGTGCTTATATTCTGCTGTTTTGCATTGAGCGCACATTTTGTCATCTCGCTTGTATTTTTATAAATGACCACTCGACGCATTTGTGACGTTATGCGTGTACATTAGTAATAATTCCAGAAGGACATTTTCAGGATACATAAGAGTGTAGCCTATATGTGAGTGTGTGTGTATGTGTGTTTGTTGTTGATACTTCATACAAATATCATTATAGGCCTAATAGCGATAGGCCGATAGCCTATAGTAGGCCCTAGTTTCTGGCAGATGTCAAGAAATCCGAAATGTGTCATCATCCAAAAAGTTTAGTTGTGATAGTGATGTACAGTTGACACTATCGGTAGAACGTAAAATGAATACTTTAAGTGAGCTAAGCATTGAAAAAAGTACAATCAATAATTTAATTAGAACTCTTCCCGGTGGGTATAATGTTAAACAGATTAATTATGTAAGAAGATGGCATGCAGAGTGGGTTACGTGCTGGAGCGTCAGTCTGACAGAGCGGGTTCAAGCCCCGCGTTAGCGCCCCTATAGTGGATTTCACACAGGAGGCAGTAATGTCTTATAAGCCATTTTAAATCACGCTAAGATAAGAGTTGATTGCAATCGTTGTTTGGTTCTTTAGATTAGTTGAAGTCTCTTTGCAAGAACAATGGTTTAATGTTTAAAATGGTTGAAGTCTTTCCGCCATTCCTATAAATAGCTAATGCTTTGCATCGCTTCTTGCTAAACATTCTCTTTATTTGTAGCGGTTATATATTATATGCAGAGAGTTCTCTTTAATGATCCGGATATACGTCCATTTTCTTGTTACAGTTAAATACACGGTTAAGGGGTTAATGTCCGACGTATCTTGCAGGAGCGTAGCCAGGAATTTTTTGGGGGGGTATAATGCGATTTGGGGGATATAAATCTTTTTTAAACGTTGAAAATCTTTTAAAAACACATTAAAACCTGTAAGGTAGCCTGATTTGAGGGTATATATATACCGATATACCCCCGTCGCTACGCCCCTGATATCTTTTATCAAGTATGTACATTCGACGAGTTTTTACAGTGACGGATGACAATTAATTTTTCAAGAACCTTTTATGGAGTTTCGCTTTTTCGGAAAAAATGATGACTGCGCAGTTTTAGTGTTTTGAGCGTTTTTCGGTTTCTCTTCTTTTCAGTATTCGTCCGGTGACCGTGCCCATCTGGGCACCGGCGTCCGAGGCGCGGGCCCTACGATGGCTTCGCCGTTGACGGCGGCTCCCCAGGCCCCGCCAGTCCCCGGCACGAGTTCGAGGCAGCGACAGCAGAGGCAGGAGGAAGTCCATCAGCCTCACGTTCCCGGCGGCGGCGGCGGCGGCGGCGGCGGCATGACACGCCACGCGAAGGTACCACCGTCGCAGGACGCGTACAAGGTCCCGCAGCAGCAGCAGCAGCAGCAGCAGCTGAATCCTCCGGCGTCTGCGAGTCAGATGGGGAAGGCCGGCGACTACATATGCGACGTCTGCCGTAAGCAGGCGATGTTTGTATGCTCGGCGTGTAGAGGAATCGCCTATTGCAGCACCGATTGCCAGGTGAGAGAGAGAGAGAGAGAAAGTTACTATCCGAGGAGCTGATCAGCACTTGCCTACTTACTTACTTACTTACTTACTAGCGCTCATTTAAATTAGCTTAATTATCACTTGTCGTTAGAATTTAAGTGAGCACTTCTAGGCAGCAAGATAGGAATGACAAAATACTTAAGACTTGAGAAATTTCGGTGGCAGTTTAGTACATACTGAAGTTTGTCACTTTTTGATAAGCGTGTCCAAACTTTTGCTCACCACAGTATGTGTAGGTCCTGGTCTCCGCCTACTGGTTCCCACCAAATTGGTCCATTCTATGCATTGAAAGGGAAAAGGTTTTTGCAGTGGTTAACCTATTTAATAAACTCATTTAGCATAATGGAACCATCAATGTTCTGTTTCATTCCGGTCTGAATCCTTCCTCCTTTGGTCTGGCCCCGAAATATCATTGAATTCAAGTATTAGTTAAATGAAAGCACAAAATAGAATTAACTTAGATAAGGATATTTGTGAAATTTCGTTGGAACAATGCGCATAACTAAGTTATATTTTAATAATGTTTTTAGAATGCAGTTTATATTAGGGCGTTTAAGTTAGAATAATTTAAAATGCTATAGATTGATATCAGAAGAGATCTTAAAAGGCAACAAGGCTGTGATAGTTTTTGAAACAATTTCAGTGCTTGGATCGTTTTCGCTTGCGATATTTCTAAACAAACTGTTGCGTATAATTATTCTTGATTCTGAATGGCTTTGCTATTTTGTTAGGCAATTTCATGGCAGACAAAACACAGCGCTGTCTGTAGACAATTATAAAACCAAATGCCAGTGGATGTTTTTTTCAATGGATTCATACGCAGAAGAGAATTATTTATCAGATCCGACGGATGTTTCATAAATGAAGGATATACAGAAAAGTGCTGTAATATCAGAAGTTTTGCTTTCTTAACAAAGGAATAACGGAATAATTGATATCGAAGCTAATTGCCATGCGCGAACCGTAAAGGTGGCGTTGGTACTTGGTACGTTGAATTCGTGTTCGTTGACTATGGAATTTGTGGATAAAAGTCGGTTGACAGTTGTCTAATGTGTATTTCAAAAAGCTTTCTTGCAAAATGCCATTATTACTGCTGAGAAGTAAAGAATCTTGGTGTATTTGAAAACAAAGTTCTCGCACGTATTTTATCACAGAGACGTATACGTGGACTGCAGCTTCGCCGATAGACTGCATTCCGCCATGGAAATGATCGACATACAATACATATGCTACTGTTTTGAAGATTTTGACTGTTCGCCTTCGCCTTTTATATAGCTCATTTTGATAGAAATCCGTATTTTCTTCGCTGTGATCTGTGGATACATTAAGCGTTTTCGTTTTCGTTACCTTTCGTTAACTGAACCGCGTTGGGTTGTTTGTGACAGTGGAGAGTTTATTACGTATGTAGGCCTAAGTACGTGGTTAATTAGTTCGATGTTTGGGAGTTTTCTAGCGCAGTGCAAGTAGTTTTAATATTTTCAAGCTGAAATACGAATTAATAAGGTAAACCTTTGGTAACTTTTGCTCAAATTCGTTACTACTACTACATTCGCAATGATTGTTAACAAGAACATTCTGTACATTGGTTTTTGAAAAGATCTTGCTATTTCTCGATCTAGAAAATCGTTCTGACCTAGTATAGAGCAAAACAAGCCACACAGAAAATCTAAATCATTTCCAAAATGCCTCAAATACTTCCCTTTCCTTGTCGCGCGTCATCGTCGCTTGCAGCGGTTGACTGAAAACTGACAGATGACCTCCACTGTCTTCAGTTCTGAACTGATCCAGGCCACATTGTGATGTTGTCAAACCAGGATATTTTTGGTCTACCACACTTTCTTGTGCCTACTATATTTGTTTCAACTGTGAAATTTCTTCTGGATATTTCGAGTCCACGTGGAACTATTAATTTGCTGATTTACAAAAATAGTGATATACTTTTCACCTTCTTAACTGCAGTTGATAATATATAAATCAGTTGAGAAAGGAAACCGTTTTTCACGCTCAGGTGTCGACATATGCTATATTTGTTGCGAAATTTCCTCTCTTAGACATGCCATATAATGATAAAGCAACACTGAGCGTTGATGCGAAAAATTCATTTTAGAAGAAATTGTGTTTGAAGACTCTTTTTCTCCAGCACTTAGGCCTACACTCAGGTAAGAATTTTAGGTCTTCCCGAAAAGTCTTTAGAAATCCGAGATTAATTTAGTAAAACATGAAGAGTAACATGATCAATAGAGATATAACAGAAACTAGACAAATTTTAACGCTCGCCCAGATAATGGTGTCACTACATCGGTGGTTCATTGAGACATTCAGTAGGCTTAACGACTGTTTTATCGTTAGATTAGCTAAAGAAGTGGTTCACGACGTTTTTACGAATACGCACCCATGAGACAAATATAAGAAAACAACGAATCTGTCACCACTTTCACCAGCCTACCTTATCTAAGCACAAAAGTTTATTCTCCGAGGTTGTGTTGTGGACGGTGATAGCGTGTTACATAAATTAAACATTTGCTTTAAAAAAGATAATAGATTCTAGTAACGCATTGAGAGGTTAATTGGAAAGGGAGAGAGAGAGAGAGAGAGAGAGAGTACTATAGAAAATTATAAACTGCTTCCATGCTTTTGCTACGTTGCAATTCTGGTATAGTGTATTTTAATGTGTGTTCTAAAGTTAGAAGATCGAACGCTAGTCTAGGCCTGTAGTCATGGCAATGCCAGTTTCTTTCTTCTCGCTAAGAAGGAAATCAGAAAGCCCTATACGCTGTTACCAGCACATGTGATGTCTTCCACTTTCTTGGACTTCATCTTATTACGTGCTTCTTAAAATTTGTCAGAAAAAATTTAGCATTGATGGGAAATCAGAAAACCCAGCAGAGATATCATGTTCACCAGAACTGGAAACTGCTCAGTAGCTGCAATACTGTGTTCAGAGCCTCAGTTGCTCTCTATTTCTCTCTCTCTCTCTCTCTCTCTCTCTCTCTCTCTCTCTCTCTCTCTCTCTCTCTCTCAGTGCAGTCTTCGTCTTTCAGCAAACTTTTGCTCTAGTTAGGCCTAGATGACTTTGACTTTGTCATCATCTAATTGAGTTTATTTTAAATATACTGCAAAAAAGAACTACAACCAGTGGCGTATTTTTGGGCCATTGGGCCATGGCCCCCTTTGGTCTTTAGGCCATCCCCAGACCCCCATTTGGTCTTGGCGTTCGATTATTTCTGTATTTTACAGTAAAGACATTTTTCAAATCCATTACAGGCTCGCCAGCGGGCCTGCCCCCTTACCAAAATTCTAAATACGCCACTGCCAGTCGGTGCCTACAAGGAATCTGGACCCGCATTTTGGATATCAATCAGGTGTCTGATTGCTTTAAAGATTTTAAAATCTATACAATGTATAGCCACCATTATTATATTGCCAACATAGACTCATTAATAAGGTAGAAAGTGACGGCTTTTTCTAGTCCACTGACATCACTGCAAAGCGTTTGAGGGTTCTAAAGAAAATTTGGGTGAAAAATCGACATGAATTTTTGGGTCGCCCGAAAATTTTTCATGGACTATAGTCCAGGGTATTTTTTCGAAATTTGAGCGAAAATTTGTGGTGTCGTAGGGCTTTCATATTTGCACCGATTGAAACCCAGTCGGCAGTGGCGTATTTACCATTGGGCCATTTGGGCTATGCCCCCCCTTTGGGGTGGCCTAGCCTGTCCGCAGCCCCCATTATAGACTCGCGCTTCGCGCTCGCCATGGGCTGCCCCCTTACCAAAATTCTAAATACGCCACTGACTACAACTTTATCTTCAGCGTTACAGCGTGTGTGTCATGTTTATCTGTTCTCTTCTCTCCGCTTCTACTCATGTCTTTTGATGGTTTATCTATGTTTGTCTTTCACACGTCTGTTCGTCTCTCTGTCTGTCTGCCTGTCTGTCTGTCTGTCTGTGTCTGTCTCTCTCTCTCTCTCTCTCTCTCTCTCTCTCTCACACACAGTCTATATCTCTTTCTTCTTGTCTTTATCTCCTGTCACTCGGTCTGGCATCAAGTGATCTCCATGCAAGCGGCAAAAAGTCATCGTAGCGTCCCCTCGTGAGTCGGTCGTCGTCGTCGAAAGCGCTCCGTAGCTGGGAAAACTCTTCCCTAAGCGATGACCGGAGCGGTCATCGCTTAGGGAAGAGTTTTCCCAGCTACGAAGCCAAATCGGGGGACGTCGACCTCTCTCAGATGAAGACCAAAGGCAAACAACGCGAACGTTTGCAACGCTGCAAACGGCGATCGACGCAGTACGACCCGTCATTAGTTAGACCCTAGTGACCAGAGTTTAATCTAGACTCCTGGACTCCGGGGGGGGGGAACTGACAAAGCCGGTGGAAATTCTGCCAGGGACCGCTGTTAGTCCATGTAGTATTCCAAAATTTCCGGAGGGAATTTGAAATTTCCAGGGGGGAAAGGGGCAATTTCCCCCCGGAAACGGCCTAGATTAAACACTGCCCTAGTCTCTGTATCTTGTCATGCTGAGGGTGGAAGACATGCAGACAGGCAGACAGATAGACGCAGAAATGCTTGTAGACAGACAAAGAGAGGTACAGAGGGACATCCGATCGAAAACAATGAAGTTGAGGTGCTTGAGGTGCTCAGAGACGGAGGAAAGAGAGAGAGGAGAGAGAGAGAGAGAGAGAGAGAGAGAGAGAGAGAGAGAGAGAGGATGATGGTGAAGGAAAGACGGACGTTGAACCGAGGACCTGATAAGGAGGTTTTATAGCGCTATTTATCGGACGTTACGTTCGAACGTACAGAAGCACGTGCATATTGTCGCTCCGTTTTTATGCACTTTAAGGACTTAATTATTAATAGGCTCGGAGAGACAGAACACATTAGCTGCATGTCGTAGTAGTAGTAGTAGTAGTAGTAGTAGTAGTAGTAGTAGTAGTAGTAGTAGTAGTAGTAGTAGTAGTAGTAGTAGTAGTAGTAGTAGTAGTAGTAGTAGTAGTAGTAGTAGTAGTAGTAGTAGTAGTAGTAGTAGTAGTAGTAGTAGTAGTAGTAGTAGTAGTAGTAGTAGTAGCAGCAGCAGTAGCAGTAGTAGCATATGGTAAAAATGGCATCGGAAGGCCGTTGTAATGATGGTTATTGCTTTTCTAAGTAGTTCCGTGACGAAAATTGTGTCATTCATGTTTAGAGACAGGTAGAGCAAATCCCTGGGCGCCACTTGAAGGGGGGGGTCAGAAAACCTCAGTGATCCTGCTCTCTACTCAGCGTCGAAAGAGAAGAAACTGAGAAAGCTGACTTTGATGAGCACGTGATCGTAGACCAGTTCACGACTTCACATCAGTAAAAGCAAGAAAAGTGCAGTTATGGTTTTAATCTTGTGACAAGAAAATGTCAGGATCTGTCAATCAAAGATTTGTTAACCTGCTAATTTAACCCCCGGCACCGAAAAACCCCAGGTACGACCCTGCTCGTTTACCCAACGGACTGCCAAGGGAAAAACTGCAATATAGTGAATTGTATCCTCAGTGGATAATTGCACGGCGTATCTTAGCTTGCCTTTGATGATGTTTCCTGGTTTCTTCCTGTTTTGTAGAAGAGATTTCGTCTTCCAAAGTTTCGCTTGAGTAATTGTCTAATTTTGCCGATGTCTGCTGTTAAATTCGCTTTCTTTGATAAGCAAAGCTTCCTGTGGTGGATCAAGGACTCCTTCCTTAGAGCAATTACATTGTGGTCGAATAATTAATTGCCCAGTAGAGAAGAAAGCGATGGATTTTATCAAGTCAATCCATCCACTGTCCTGTTATATTATGTTATACATTCAGCTTAGGCTATATGACGCAAGGCAGTCTTTCTCTTTCGATCAGTTCAGTTCAGTTCTGCAATGATGATGATGATGATGATGATGATGATGATGATGATGATGATGATAATGATAATAATAATAATAATAATAATAATAATAATAATAATAATAATAATAACAATAATAATAATAATAACAATAACAATAATAATAGTAATGTTATATAGAATAATAATAATATATTATTATTATTATTATTATTATTATTATTATTATTATTATTATTATTATTATTAATGAGAAGAAGCTGCAAATCAAAATTATATTTAAACAAATTTAGCTTCCCTTCGCCAATCATCATTTTTGCTTATATCTCTTGAAATTTAAATATTATTTTAGCGCCAGTTTATTAAATATTTAAGTAAAAAAATCTCGGTTTGTTTCAGCCAAAGCCTTGTAAACGTATTGATGGATGACTTCCTTCACTTGTATGTCCTTCCAGTTGCTGATATGCAGACATCCTGCGATGGATCGTTGATCCCAGGGAAGGAACCGGAATAGGACCCGCATTTTCTTCATCAAGTGAAATCGATTGTTGCTTTTGATGAGGTGGGGGGAGGGGTAACAGCTGGAAGGGGTCTGCATCCCTCCCCCCCGTCCTTTGGGGTGGCGGTCGCGATGGAAAACGATGACCTTTAAGACCGGGCTGGATGGGGAAATTAAATCACGTCGAGTGGGATTGATCAGGCCCCGGATTCGCTGGAACCTGGAATGACATCAAACGGACATCATGCCTGACCAGACGATAGGCGGCACTTAGATTGTTGGGACGGCGCGCTAAACGGAGTCACGGCACCAGACTAACGCGTCTGCGGTGGCGGCCTGGAACCAGACTGATGCAAGGGTGGCAGTGAACCAGACGGGCGCGTACACAGAGACCTGAGACGCGAAGATTACTTTTATCGATCTATGTATAATGAATTATTTCATGACATTTGTGCAAACATCGGTCGAGAGTGGCCTTAATTTTGCCGAGTCTTTCATCTATAAGTTTCAAATGTTAGGTGGCAATGTTGTCCTGCCTTTATCCGTCTCTGTGTGTGTCTACTTATCTCTCTGCTTGAACCTCTTTATCAGACATACGTAGGCCCTATACTCCAAAGGCACTGGTCATATATTTTATTGTTGTTGTTGCACTCTCTTTATGAGTCTCTAGCCTTTTATTATGGAAAATGAGAATTGTTGAGAGCCAAATGAAAATTAAAATAATGGAAATTGTGGGAATGGGAGAAAATTAGATGAAAGGCAGAAAAGACAGGAAGAAGGGATAATGGAGAGAGAGAGAGAGAGAGAGAGAGAGAGAGAGAGAGAGAGACAGGAAAAGGAGTACAATATGAGATTCGATACAAACAGACTCTAACTATCTATCTACCTATTGGTCTGTCTGTCTGTCTGTCTGTCTGCTTGCCAGTCTATCTGTCTGTCTATCCTTCTACCTGCTATTTGCCACCAGAGTTTTCCTATTCTGCTTATCTGTAGGCGTCCATTCTGATTAGAGGCGTGACTTTAAGTGTAGGAACCTGTCTATAAATCACTTTCTTTATCACTCTTTGATGCTTCTTTCTGACTCTCAGCTGCGCAGTTCCTGTCTTTTCACAGTTCCGTAAGATGTCTTCCCAGAAACAGCACTAATGGCCAATAAAAATTCCTTTGTATTAATTCGACCAAATTTATTTGCGCTATATAACACTACGTATGTTCCACATATTATGCATTGGCATAGCCACGGGGGCACGTGATGGCGTGGCCGCCCCTATTCTTTACTAATCACACACACACACACACACACACACACACACATATATATATATACATGTATATATATATATATATATTTCATGAAGGGCCAAATTTTTTGACTGACGCCAGAGAACCAGGTTAAATAATATTCTTAGTTTATATATATATATATATATATATATATATATATATATATATATATATATATATATATTGGGGCGATTTTTAGCTAGCATGAGAGTTGCTTTGAGAAAATGCGACGAATAAAAACCGTTTCCGTGCATCTTACCTGTCGCTCACCTGAATGATTAGAGCCTCACTGAGCAGACGACTGCTGTTGGCGCCGTCGCAGGATCAATTCGTCATTTGTCGTCATGGCAACGCACCGGATATTGAAATTTAGCGACGGAAGTAAGACCTATTTCACAGAAGAGACGGATGGGGAGAAGAGGGCGCGTCGGTCGGTCGGTCGGTCGGTCGGTCGATTTCCTTGCGCAAAAAACGACGATAATAATATTGTGACTGCCGAGGAGAGGAGATGATGATGATGATGATGATGATGATGATGACTTGGTAGAAGGGAAGTGGGGTTCTTTGTTGAGTGTAAGTTTTTCACATCAAAAGTTTAGGAGCCTTTACATTCTGAGAGAGAGAGAGAGAGAGAGAGAGAGAGAGAGAGAGAGAGAGAGAGAGAGAGAGAGAGAGAGAGAGAGAGAGAGAGAGAGAGAGAGGAACGCAGTCGACTGCGTTCTCTCTCTCTCTCTCTCTCTCTCTCTCTCTCTCTCTCTCTCTCTCTCTTCTTCTGTCTGTCTGCGTGTGTGTGTCTCTCCTCTGTTGATAAACCTCTTCGAGGAATGATTTACGCAGTTGAGGTCTGAGCCGTGTTAGCAGTTAGCTATAAAGGCCGTCGTTGATTTACGATGAGCCAATGTCTATACAGGAAACGGACAATTTAGCCGCTTGCCTAAAAGGAAAGTGCTGACGTAGCGCACACGTGTGTGTGTGTGTGTGCGTGTGTGAGTTTTCCCGTTGGCTTTTCCTCCATTCCATGCCTTACTATTTTTCACGGCCATTTGGAGTGTATATAGCACAAAGTACACACACACACACACACACACACACACACACACACACACACACACACACACTACGGCGATAAGGTTCATATACTTTGCCAACGGATATTTATAATATGGCGAGTTATAAGAAATTATCCGCAGATTTCTAGAAGAATTTTACGTCAGATATTACCTATAGTGTTAGCAAAACCATGATAGTTGCAAATTTTACCTTCATATTTCAACACAACAGTAATTTATAAATAAATAAATAAATAAATATGTAAAAGAATTTGTTAGAACACCTGTTTTTATGCTATGATTCTAAATATAAAATAAACTCCATTATGAAAAGAAACGGGGTCTTTTCCTCGCAAAAATTGGCTAGGACGTTAAATTAAACGCAAGATGTCGACACCTGTATTTATAAATGATTGAACATTTGAAATCAAGCACGTACTATAGAAAATTTACACGTTTTTGTAGCGCCGCTATTGTTTGCACCATCAGGTGAATTAATTTCGATGTCTTCAGAGTTTCAGGTGGGGGCTGATTTTTGCTCGTGACGTCATCGCATGCGCGTGTGGAACTTTTGTCCCAGCCCTCTGGTGGTGGGTACAGAAGGCATCGTATAAACCCTTCGGCGGTAGCCGGTCGACCCCTGTGCGGACGGGTCGTCCTCCGTCGAAGAGCCCTGACTCCCGGGCCGGTCGCTGCCGGTCGTCGGCGGCGGCGGCGTCGGCGAGTAGTAATCGTGGATGTCGCCAGGGTCGCTGTCGAACAGCTGGAAGTGTCTGGAGAGACGGTGGCTGTTGTTGGGTCGGAAGTGAGGTTCGCGCGAACGGCGCAGGGACTGGTTCGACCCGATGCGGGACATCGGTTTCCGGTAGATGTTCTGGACGACCTGTTTAGTCGTCGAAGCGGCGGCGGCGGCGGCGGCGACGCCAGGTGGCGCTGCGGTGTCGGAAAGGAGGCGCGTCTTCAGAGACGAGTTCCGGATGACGCCGCAATGAGGAGGAACCACGTGATCTTCGGCGGCACATGACGCCGATGACGTCAGCAGCGTCGCTGTCGGGGAGACGCTGGCCTGTTGCGTCAAAGTTCCGTTCGGAGTCGCTTCGTAGTCGTCTTGTTCTTGTTCTTTGTCTTGTCGTCGTCGTTCTTCTTCTTCTTCTTCGTGTTCTTTGCCGTCGTTGTTTCCGTTTCCGTTTGGTGGTAAAGACAATCCGGACGAAATATCAACTGAACGAAAGATCGCAATTTTCCGTACGCCTGTGACATCATTGGTCAACCCGGATTTACTCTCGAACAGAAATTAGCTTCTTAATCCGCCGCCAGATGGCTGTAAAGTAAAGAGTAACCACACATATTTTCCATCTGCTTTTTTAACGTTGAACGCCGCAACAGAACTACAGAACTTACCTAATGCATAAACGATTTAAGACAAAACAAGGATTCATGTTTATCAATTTCAATTAACCCCATTGCCGGCATGGGTTGGGTTGGGTTGGGTTGGAGATTTGATGGGTTGGGTTCTAAAAATTGGACCCATGATCATATCTGATATCATATCAACAACAAATTCAAAGTCCTGGCACATTGGGAAACTTTTCTATTAATACAGGGTGGCGCAAAAAAACTCCAATGTGCCCGGACTTTGAATTTATTGTTGTATAGACCAGAGATGGACTAGTCACATTTAGGTTTGCATTTAATATAGTCCGGTTTTCTTTGCGCCACCCTGTAGTTCAGCAAGTCTGCCATTAATGTCTCAATATATGTGATCCCGATATATGCAATAATATTGTAAAACACCAAGCATGTTCAACATCGAATTAACTTCAATTAAGATGCATGATTTTGATCACGTGGGCATCGTCATGATGACTCAGCAGAATTGTCTTTAAAAAGGAAACTGTCGTAACCGGAGGAATCACGTGACTCACGGCTCTGGGTACGTCAGATTTCTTTGCTGACGACGAGTCGTAAAATTGATCGCTACTTTGACATTCAGGTGCTAAGATGACGATAAGCACCGCAGGTCGAAGGAATGCCTGATTAGACACCGTAATATATCACACACACAGCTGCAATATATTACCGTCCTTTGGAACTGTGGGGCTTCTTTATCGTTGTGGCGATAATAAAGTACGAGGGTCGTTCATTCTCAAGGGTGGAAGGAAATTGAAAAAATCTTTTAAAGTAAATTATACTCACGCGAGATTTAGATTATTTTCCAGGGGTGGCTAAACCCATAAAAGGTGCCAATGACCATTTTCAAATGCTTAGGCGCCTCTTTGTCACGATTACACGCGAAAGCGAGGCAGTGTAGAGGGTAGGTTGCAAAATTTCATTATATCTCTGCTGCTGGTGCTGCTTTTATGGGACCAATGTGATAAATTGGCAAACAGGCAACATTATTACCGTTATGTGCAGACAAGTGTATGCTTCTGTTAATGGGTTAATCTGCTCCAAACAAAATTTTAAACTTTCCGCGAAACGCAGATTTTGCTGGAAAGCCGTAATTAATAAAGATTTTAATTTTCCCGAATCGCATGGTCTATAGCGGCAGTATCTTAACACCTGTTCCTTGAGTGGAATACTGGAATTTCCTGTCCTCTTCCCCGATGTATAAACATTGCACGGCAGAATTCCTTGTCCCTTCTCCTACTGTCTATATTACACCGAGAATGTATCCTGATTGCGCATAAATTTCTGTTATTGTCGCAAGCGTGATGTTTATGACCTCCACAAACCAGCAGCGGGCAGTTCCAGGGACGCGGGTTTGCAGACCCCCCCCCCCCCGCCCCGAGACTGGAACTCGGAACTATTGCGATGGCCTGCTGTCGCGTGGAATGCAAAACTGGTGACATAAAATGTTATAGAGTGGCTCTTGCCTTGTTTGTGTCGGTTGTTCAGCGTTGTAGGCCTAAATGGTCATAGCAAAAGAACTTTTCCGCTCATAGTCTTTGACATGGATAACAAATTCGACATCATTTGAAATACTCGAGTAAAGAACGTCACGTTCGATGAGGAGTCTAGGAAAGTGTGAAAGTTTGTGAGAGGGGAGGGGTAAGGATCACTTCATGATGTAACCCTTTTAGGTACATATGGTATAACACAGAGATGGACATGGGTCCATTTTTTTAGAATCCAACCCAACCCAACCCATCAACTCTTCAACCCAACCCATGGGTTAACCCAACCCATGTCCACCTCTGGTATAACACCTGAAATATACGGTGATATTTTACTTTCTCTTCTGATGGATGGAACTTGGAACTATTGCGATGGCCTTCTGTCGTGTGGAGATGAAGATGTCAATGGTGCATATAGTAACTATATTATGCTATAGGTACGTGGAGTTTTAATTCGCAATTACATTCCTCATCGTTGCCGGAAGTTGAATATCTCTATGTTTCGCTGCTGAAAATTGAACAAAAAACTCGAATTTATCAAGTAGAACCTGCGTGACGTAAATTATGGACGACGCTTCAACGGGGGGGGTCCGAGATTTATGACAGTTCGTGACAAGGAAGGTGCAAACACTGCCCCGCCCCCCCCCCAAAAAAAATAGCTTGACGTACTTTATGGACGGCCCCCGAGGTAGTACTACTCGGACATTTAAAGTCACGAGTGAATCGTAAAAGTGAGATATCTTGAAGATGGTTTTGTGTGATAATATACAATTTCGCGGCAGACTCAACTGAAGCTGCAAACTTGAAACGAAGTCTGCTGTTTAAATATAGTCTAGTAGAAATTGTAAAGTGATTTAGGCATTTTCAACTTTTTCACTTGACTTGACGCGAAATGAAAATGTTATTTCCAACAAAGAAACTAATTTGCTGTTCGGCTTTTTTCCATAATTACTCGTCTGCAAAATACGAACATAACATCTCTGTTCGCTTTCTCGCCCGTAACAACAAATTGCTACCGGTATCTACAGTGTGTATCTACAGTGTATATATATATATATATATATATATATATATATATATATATATATATATCATACAGGGTTTCAGTCCTTGGCCAAACGCTGCTGACAAGAGTATAATTGAAAGTTCTTTAATGTTGTCGCTACATTAATTTCCAGTAATAACGTTATATTTCATCCCATTTTCCACGCTGATTCACAATCTTATTAAAACCTGCAGCAGCTCCCCGGCGTGTGCGTGTAGCCCGACTGGACTGCCTCTGTTATTGCTTTCGGACTGATTGCGTTATACTCGCCAGTCCATCATATTCATCATCTGGTGTTATCTAAGAGGTTTTTCGTAGAATATGTCATGTAATCTGAGCCGTGTGTACAGTGGCTTCTCCGCCCCAATATCTGGACTTGTTTTCCTCAGTAGACACGTCTTCCCTTGGCTGCACCAGATTTTGGCGTAACGTTCGTAGGCCTTAGCCTAGTGCACGGCGCTATAGAAGTTGTCTTGAAATAAATAAATAGAATAAATATCGAATTTTTTCTTTACGGAAGACTAATCTGTGAATGGAATTTGAGAAAATGTGCGGTAATTATAAAGCTATGATTGTTCTTTTACATTTTATAT
Organism: Metaphire vulgaris; assembly: GCA_018105865.1. Taxonomy (NCBI): domain Eukaryota; kingdom Metazoa; phylum Annelida; class Clitellata; order Crassiclitellata; family Megascolecidae; genus Metaphire; species Metaphire vulgaris. Next base: position 29,997,414 of record CM030833.1, read on the forward strand.
TTTACTGGGCATTTGATGAGTTGACTGCGTGATAACAAACAGCTTTCGGACTAATCCCACGTAAAAATTTTCTAATTCGTTCACTAAAAGATCCTGTTCACCTCCCCCCCTCAAACGCAACACAAAATTAAGGCTATACCATTTAATTTGCCTCAGGGTTTTAGCTCTCATTAAAAATTCCGAGGCGTCCAAAATCCACGAGACTGTTTCTGGAGCGCTTCTGCATGCTCGTCCAGATAAGGCGCTATATAAATGTTTTGTTACATTACGTTACATTGGATTTTCGACGAATAAAAACGGAACTTTGCGCTCGACAAAAACATTGAACGTAGGTCTTTTTTAAAACAGGTTTTGGCGTTTTTTAATTTATAATTACTTCTATGTCCTATCGCAGAGTTCCTATTTCGAGATGAAGCTGGCTTGGTCTTCTTACCTCAAACGCTGCTTCTTTAAAATTTCAAAATAATCCGAGATTTAGTAACTCTTAATTAGTCCGACTTCTTTCGCCAAGAACGAATCTCTAAACACAGAAGATTGTCGCTCGTACTTTAGAGAAAATAACGAACCTTTTTCGATGGCGTTAAAATTTTGGACTTTCCAAAGGAATAAATGGGGGAGAGGCAATTACTACTAGAAATGCGAGAATTCTATCATAGTCAAAGTCTTAGACAAGCCACGTCTGGATCTGAAGACATCAGGTTATAAATAGTAGAGAAAGAGACAGACAGACAGACAGACAGACAGACAGACAGACAGAATGAGACAGACGAAGTGTGTTCCATCCTCCGCTAGCATTTACCGTCGAAAGGCGGAGCCACAGGACACACGCGGCGGATCGACTGATCGAGTGAAGCCAACGGATGAATGAAACACAGTGTTTATTCTAACCACCTTCACATTGGGGGGGATTTTGAAATGTTTAGGGGGGGCAAGGTCTGAGTCGTCACACTTTGGGGGGAATTGCCACCCCCATGCAACATATAAAAAATTTGGGAGGAATTTAAAGCTTTCGGGGGGAAATTCCCCCCCCCCTTAGAGAAGGCTAGAATAAACACGGAATGAAACATCAGAACGCGTCTAACATTCAAAGGAGGCGAACGCAAATGCAGATGGGCCACGAATCTTTCTTTCTTTCTTTCTTTCTTTCTTTCTTTCTTTCTTTCTTTCTTTCTTTCTTTCTGTCTGTCTGTCTGTCTGCCTGCCTGTCTCTCTGTCTGTAGGCACAGGATGCTAGTGGATTTTCTGTAATGATATTGGTTCCTGGAACGGAATTCAACTCAAGTATCTTATCTAGAAACCGTAGACCCATACAATAGGCTTAGCGCTTAAGATTACTGAAAACTGCAAACGTACAAACTTTCGAAAAGACCCTTATCTGTCTGTCCGTCTCTGTCTGTCTGTCTGTCCGTCTGTCTGTCTGTGTCTGTCTGTCTGTCTGTCTGTCTGTATGTATCATTTCCTGATAGGACGTGGGTCATCCGATGTGCATTTTACCCTGAATTCTCGACTGCCACCGAGGACAAAGTTTCGTCGACCAGAAATCATCTCTTGTGGTCGGTGGTGGATTGGGAAGGGAGAGAAGGGGATGGAAGGGAAGGGAAGGGAAGGGAAAGGAAGGGGGAGGGGAGGGGAGGGTAGGACCAAACAGTCCGTGGTCCGGGCGCATCTCGCAACGGACGCCGCCTATCTCGTCAGAGTGTTTTGTTTTGAATGCAATCGCAGATACTCGTTTGAACGTATCGCATATAGGCCTATACGCGACAGAATGGAGAGAAAAACGATGATCGAGTGTTTTCAGGAACGGAGGGACTTAACGAGTATCCGAAGCGCAGACAAACACGTTCTTCTTATAGCGTTCCCGACATTATACGTCGAACATGAGACACAATATTTGATTAGTCTGGTTTATGTCCTACGATTGTTACTGACTTATATATAGATCAGGAGTTCTGAAACTGGGATCCGCAGTCCCATATGACAATGTTTAATCTAGGCCGTTTCTGGGGGGATTGCCCTTCCCCCCCCGGAAATTTCAAATTCTCCCCGGAAATTTGGGCATACTACATGGACTAACAAACAGCCCCCTAGCAGAATTCCCCCGGCTTTGTCAGTTTCCCCCGAGTACAGATGTCTCACCAACACAAAACACACTGATGGTTCTAAGAGTTCTGATTCCATTTGAATTTAAATTTGATGACTAAGATTTACAATTATCTGATTAAATAATTGATTGACAAAACCAGTAGCCCATGTGTTAATTACAGTTAAGTTAAACATCAAATTTTATGAAGACCGCGAGTCATCGAAAAAATGATTTCTAATGGACCGCCACACAAGAAATCCCCAAAAAGTTTGAAAGCCACTGTTATAGACTATAGAGGCCCACTGCCCCCTCTCTGCTCTTACCCTTTCTCTCCTTCTTCCCCACTTATACTCGTTCGGGGTTTGGGCAACATAAATTGGGCATAAGCATTTAGCATTTTGTCAGAAAATTTTTCAAATTTTGTGGTTTTGCCGTTCTTAGAATCAGGTGTCAGGGAATTGATCGAATTAAATGTTGAATTTTTATAGCGCCTTGAGACGAATCTCTCTGAGCATAGCCTAAAGGGGCTGCGTCGGTGAATATACGCAATCTACGATCCCAGGAACGAACCCGGATAGGCGGCTAATCTCAGCGCCGGCCTGACGTTCTAACAAGTGACCCATCATCGAAGCAACAATTTAACAACAAAAGCCTTGTGTGTGTGTGTGTGTGTGTGTGTGTGTGTGTGTGTGTGTGTGTGTGTGTGTGAGTAATCAATGTTGAAAAGATTTCGGGTTATCCTTCTTTATGCCGTTCATTAATCTTCCTGTTTTTATGGTGTTTACTTTGATGCTTATAGGGTTTCATTGGGCGATTTATCAGGTAGATAGGGTCAAGGGAAAGAAGAAGAAGAAGAAGAAGAAGAAGAAGAAGAAGAAGAAGAAGAAGAAGAAGAAGAAGAAGAAGAAGAAGAAGAAGAAGAAGAAGAAGAAGAAGAAGATCCATACAGAAACGTCGTCGTCGTCGTCGTCGAGGTCCTGAGCGGATCGGATCAGACAGACAGACAGACAAGATCTGCAAAATTATTGCAAAGCATACTTGTAATTAGCTGTGTATAGCGCTTTTATGCTGTACCTTTGTCAAATTCTCTGTCCTGTGTTGTTCCTAACAGCTTCCGGTACATCCCTACATCGGTTTCTTCACAGTACCACTAGACGCCTAGCGCAGTACCAGTCGGCCTAAATCCCCGATCACAGACTGTCCTTCTCGAACCCGACAAGGTTTATAGCTCTGCGCAGAGTTGACTTCGTTGGAGGAATAACCAAATCCTACAAGCACCTCGCTCAAGTGCTCTTGAAATTGCCGGCAATCAAAGGGTTAATTTCTAAATGGATAATAAACAGGGTGCGCTGTATAAAAGGGGCACTGCATCTAATCGTAGTAATTTATTAGCGACGACATTTTGTAAACAGCGAAAACGCCAACAAATACAAGAGACTGCGCAGACCACGTGATCGACGGTCACGTGATCGACCCCCGATCTAAATTTAGCAGACTTCTGACGCATTTGCCGCTCCTACGTCATCGCTTATAAAATTCTTACGCGTAGAAAGTTCCGGTGGGATGAAAAGAGTCAAGAGTTCGCCAGAGGTGGAGTGGGCCGGAGGAGGGGCAACTGAGGATGGGGTTGTAAAAGCTGCTGCTGCTGCTGCTGGTGATGACTGGTGGTGATGATGATGATGGATTCTGAAAGCACTGGGTCGTAAGACGCCGGAAAGGAAACCGGAAACGGAAAGAGAAATGCAGAGTGCGGCGGGGTGCGGGTGGATGTGGTGATACACGCGTATAACATGAGATGAGCGAGAGAGAGAGAGAGAGAGAGACAGACAGACAGACAGAGACAGAGACAGAGACAAACAGACAGAGACAGAGACAGAGACAGACAGACAGAGACAGACAGAGACAGACAGAGAGAGAGAGAGAAGATGGAATATTTTCTGGAAATGGAAGAATGTGAATTGATGCCTACCCGTATGTGTCTGTCTGTCTGTCTGTCTGTCTGTCTGTCTGTCCGTCTGTTTGTCCGTTCGCTGGATTTCCGCTCCATCTGGAAAGAAGGAGGAAATGTTTTAAAAGACAGTTTTTGCGTTTTAAGCCGATAACGAAATCAACCTATGGAACAGTCACCGCGGTGGCTAAGTACTAAACCCCTCGAAACAAGACGACATCGGTCTTCCCCCTCCCCCTCACCCTTCCCTCGATCCCCCTACGCCCCTACCCCACCCTACCACTGACAACGCTGGTCGAAATTGCTTCTTCTGGATGGCATGGAGCACTTTCACGTTGACAGGGTTGGAGTTCTTCTTCAATTCGACGCCCTCTCCACCCGCCTCTCCCTTTCTTCTGCAAAGACGTTCTCGATGGCTGTGGTCTCCGCTGTTTTTGTCTCGAGTCAAATAAAAAAGATTGCGACGGAGAGAGAGAGAGAGAGAGAGAGAGAGAGAGAGAGAGAGAGAGAGAGAGAGAGGATGCTGGTCCTTCTTAGAAGAGGATTAATTATTTAGAGCCCAGAGGAGGAAAAGGAGCAAATAGTCACGGCGAATCTTTCGACTTTACGGTACTGTAGATTGGATGGAAGACCCATTCTCTTTTGACTCGATACACATGACTCAGAACAACGCAACTGGACGACCTGTTCACTCAGATACAAAGAAAACTCGACTCTATGACAAAAAAATGAACAGAACCGCCATTCAGGTGTGCGTCTCAGTTAGCCTATATTCTCATTTCCCCCGGCATGCATAGAGATGCATCTCTTGGATGCATCTCTAAGATCTGCACCTAATGAGAAAAAGACCGGGTTGTCGTATATTTGTTCTAAAAGGCACAGGTGTTGCACAGGAGAATTTTGTCCCTGTTCGTCCCCGTTGACTGAATTAGTCCGCAGTGGATGGATATAACGACGAAATCCCAGTTATAAGTTCGAGTATTAAAAATCCATATATATTCAGGTGTAATGTTCGAGCAATGTGCACTGAGAATGAACGCATAATTATTGATTCATTGGGTAAGCAGGCTTTGGACCAAGAGAAACGTTTTCTCTTTAGAACGTTTTCTCTTTTCCCTTTAGTGTCCTAATCCTTTAACGTCAATTTTAATATAGCTATCAATATTTAATATCTAACTTATCAAATATCGAAATAATATACTTATTTTAGTATTTGTCTTTACAACTTTTTTCTTATATTGAATTGTGATATTGACGATCTTTGATTGTTGATTGATTGATTGATTGATTGATTGATAAACATTGATTGATTGATTGATTGATTGATTGATTGATTGATTGATTGATTACCACTAATAAGGCGTGTCCTTTGATTAGGACGAATAGTTGATGGCAGTGGTGATGATGGCAGTGGGTTCCTATTATCACTCCGTTGGCGTCTTGTACGCATGTTTCCGTTTCCCTAACTCCCCCTCCTCTTCCTCCCCTCCTCTACTCTGACCCGGATTCTAAATCCTAAGTCCTAAGCCTCGCCTTTGTTGCCACTTAAGAGCCTTCGTGGGGGAGGGGTGTTATCTGTTTTTGCGATGAAATTCCAGTCCGCACACAGCGTCCTTTTTAAGTTCGTCAAAGGCACGGATAGTACAGGCTAAGATTAGCACGGATAATGGATTTATTCAGCCGGGGGAGTGGGAGGAGGAGGAGGAGGAGGAGAGGAGGAGGAGGAGGTCTCTAAACAAGAAATGCATTCCCGACTGCGCGCTATTCTTTCCTTACGGCTGCGCTGTTTACCGCCGAATCGCCTGGAAAAATTCCACTTCCACGAGCTTAAAGGTTAAAAGCAAGGATGGACAGAGCAACAAGCCGAACCAGCAGCTGCGTATTAGGCTAGACACATTAATTAAGTGACGGATTTTTCTAGTCCACTAACATCACTGCAAGGCGTTTGAGGGTTATAAAGAGAAATTAGGGTGAAATAGCGACATGAATTTTTGGATCGCCCGAAAATTTTTCATGGAACACGCCGGAAAAAGCGTATATAGCAGACTTGAATAAGAAGAGACATATCAGAACTGGCTCGAATAAACCACAGTGCATTCAGAGAAACTAATTGGTCTATATATATGACAGATGCGTTGGGCTGATAAATCCCACCCTTCCCAACCCATTTAGTTCTTAAGCTATGCGTCTGTTGTGCCTATTAAAGTACGTAAGTCCAATGAGGTCATTTCGTTTTGCAATGTAGAATATTATACAAAGCATTTATACGAGACAAAATGTCCACATCCGGTTCGCGTAGTAAAAGTTCCATTCCATCTCGAAAGTAATCCCTAATTCATTGTATTGGATTTTTGTAGTACGCCACCTGGCGATTATAATAATAATTTAGCGGTTTTGCCTTGGAGGAATGATCACGGGAATGATGGGTTTTGCGGCACCTAGCGAATTACATATAGTCGTCGACCATAGAATAAGATACAATATTAATTTCTATGCTTATGGGTGCTTACTGCTTGGAGCAATGTATGGGTGTGCACTGAATTCTATATGGCCAACGTGAACGGCGACGATTACAGTGGATTTTAAACGATTATAATTACTCTAAAATCGCTTTTAAGCTACTCATTTACCGTTTATCTGTTCAGTACATATCGGATACTCGAGCGAATTATTGTTGATTTAGCGAAAGACTCACAGAATTGTACAGAATACCTGCCTTGCTCAGCGCCTTATATAGCTCTGTTTTAAAGGTTAAGTGTTTGACGATTTTCTTTTTGCTTGTTTGATATGTTAGCGAAAATCTCGTTTAATTCGGTAAACTAGAGATATTTTAATTTTTACAGTCGATTTTTTTTTTCTCGGAACGCCCACTCATTTGCATATTCATGTTCTGATGAATCTATTGCAGATAAAAAATATTAAGTCAAATTTTTTTAATTGTGTATGGTATCGTATTTATGATGCATTTATGAACTTATTTAACTCATTTTTATGCATAATTACATACTTGGTCTATGTTGCTTTTACCTATATTTTGTATCCGTCCCAAATAAATTTGCAGTTTTAGTTCACTTTCCCTCTCTGAATATTTTTGAGGGGTGACTATTTCAAATAAAAGTTCATTTCATGGCAAAATGACGCCCGTTTTGGGGGCTTCTCATAAATGTTTACCATTGCATGCTTGAGATTATGTCACGTGTCACCCAGTCTCATGCACACACCCTACCACCTGTTAAGTTGATTCTCAGACCATAGATTTGACATAAACCTTTTAAAAAATTATAAAGATATGTGCACTACAGCTTTATATGAAAACTTTATTTCATATTTCTCACTCATTTTGATGTACAGGATGGCATATAAAAACATCATAGATCTATGGATGCATTTTTTTGAAAGCAGATCTCATGTGTCAGTTTAGGAGTTAAAAATATAGGACTTATTGTCAGTTTAGTGTGATTACATTTTGTTGTAAATTCTATTGAAGTACTAGCAGGTTAAATTACGTTTGATAATCGAAAATTAGGAAAGGGTAATAAAAACGTAACACAGTATACATAATATATTTGATAGTTTCACTTTCAATAGTTTCTCTTTCTTTTTATGGTAATGATTTTCTGTTTTGGCTTTGTGATTGTAGAGAAGGATATTGCAATTTTTAGAAAACCAGTGGCAACACAGGTTTTTTTGTTATGGTTTCTGAACTGATATTGACCGCATTTTGAATTTTGGAAATGTCTTTGGAGGTTGGCCTGTCACAGCCAAATATCAGCAAAGGCAACAGCCCCAAAGGTGGGTGAATATTTTCCATCTATATTTTTCAAAATTTTAGATTTCTTTTAACCCTTTTCCCATTTTCCCTCGAGAATACTCGCCCATTTTACATTACGTTACAAATAAATGAACGGGTAAAGGGTTAGATGTTCTACGATATTTTCATATAAGATTATGTTCGTCAAACGGATGGACGTAAAATTTAAGCAAGACCTTGTGAGTTGACGCATTGCTGGGAATATTGCACGAAAACTAAGATTTCTATACGACTTTTTTTGCCGTTACTCGTTTTTCACTTGAATTTTTTCAGTGGATAAAGACCCAAAGTCATCGAAGAGCGGACAGCTGAGATCGTTGACCAATCAGCTGCATTACGCCGCGACAGAAGGTCGCCGGGCTTCCGTCCAAAGTCTTCACTCCATTGCGTCCAGTATTCAGTCGGTGTTCTTTCCAGGACAGCAGAATGGTGGTACCAGTATGTTTGTATGTTCAGTGGATTGTATTAAGTGCTTTTTAGAATATATTTTTGTAGCACTACGCGGTGGCCAGCGAACGCTTAGTTAGGGCTGGCCGCTGGAAGACTACTCTGCTCAGGTCCACATAAATTGTACTTGCTGACCAGGATGCACGTTTGGATATGAAATACTTACAGTGTACTTAAAACTCAAGGATACTTACAGCTTCCTACAACAGCAAAATGCCCCAAGTTTGTATGAGAAACTAATTAACACTATATAAAAATTAGAATATATTGATTAATGGATATATTGGCTGGCTGGTAGATCGATATATAGATAGATAGATAGATAGACAGACAGACAGACAGACAGATAGATAGATAGATAGGTAGAAATTTTGGATTATGTACTAAAAGTGCAAAAAGTAGAAATTTGAAGCTTTTTCATAAAGTCTTCATTGTCAAATGTTCAAGTGATTGTCATTGCTTTCAATTCAGTGACAGTGCTGGTGGGTGTTTAGGCAGTTCTGTTTTGCTGGAGCTGATTTGCTTGAAAAGTTTTAAAAAGCCTTGGTTGTGCCTTATTAGAATGCTTGCCTTGTGCAGCCAACTGTAACATAGTCGTCAAGTCTCTGATACGGCACGACGTATCAGGATGTTGTCTGATGTTTGTGGTTTGTGTATATACCGTGATACTTGGGATTCATTGTTGCCATGATAGCATGTGGATACTTAGCTTCTTGTTCCACTGCAGGTGAGAACAGGCTGAACAGCAGTGATAATATTATATAGCAGTCGGTACTTTATTACAGTGCAGTGATTACTGTACACATGTTCACTGTAACTGATAAGAATTGTGATTTATTCATGTTTGCCTTGTTGTTTATATGTATTGGCTAATGTATAGATAAGCACTGATGCCTGCTTATCTTACTTTAGAAGCATCGTTAGGTTTAAGCTTGAAATTTATTAGCTATGTTGATTGTATTAAATTCTATCATTTGGATATCCTGGAATACTCATATATCAGAATTCAAGGATGTTATTATTATTATCAATGTTTCTCCAATTGCTGTGTCATCAGCTATGTGATGATTTGATTTTGGTGATTACTGCACACATGTTCACTGTAACTGATAAGAATTATGATTTATTCATGTTTGCCTTGTTGTTTATATGTATTGGCTGACACACACACACACACACACACACACACACTCAATCTTTCAGAGTGTGTGTGTGTGTGCATGTGGGGGGAGAGAGAGAGAGAGAGAGAGAGAGAGAGAGAGAGAGAGAGAGAGAGAGAGAGAGAGAGAGAGAGAGAGAGAGAGAGAGAGAGAGAGAGAGAGAGAGAGAGAGAGAGAGAGGGTGGTTGAGCCTTGGCTAATACATATAAGCAAACTGCCTTCCTGGATGGGCCCCATACTGTTTGTGGGTACAACCAACAGCTTTTCTCAATACAATTTTGTAAGAGGATATTGCATAGATGAGGAGAAATACAGCTTTTATTTGCTTTAATGCTGCATTGTTAACTGAAACTGAAAGTAAGTTTTAGAACCAGGTTAATATTTACAGTTCTTTTGTGAACATCTTTGATTTTGGTGTCTTGGTCAGAGATGTACACTTCTTGTTTTGTTTGGTAAACTGGCTCCAATTTTCCAGTGTTAGGGTTCATCCATATAGTACAGCTTCTGAGTGATCTTTCAGAAGTTATACAAATATCTTGTTACATTACATGTTACATTACATTACAGTACACAAAAAGGCATATTTTCAGCCACCCCCCCCCCCCGTTGTACATAGCAGACATAGGAAATTTTTTCCAAAATCCTCCCTCCTCCCCCTCAGCCCTGAACCTCAGTGCGTACGTACTATATGGATGGACCCTTAGGGAACTGGATTTATGGACAATTTGGGCAAAAGGACAGTAAGAGATGAGACAATAAATGCATTTCAAAGTTTTCTAGAAGAACTGAGTTAACTGTTGAGAGCGGTTTTAGAACAGGGTAGTGCCTCCCTCCTAAACCACAAAACCACATGAAATCATGTTATTAGGCTTATATTATTATTATTATTATTATTATTATTATTATTATTATTATTATTATTATTATTATTATTATTATTATTTTTATATTACTGTACATTGATTTTATCTTTGACCTGTTGGAAAGAGTTCTGATTTTTGCCACTTCTATGTCATTCAATGACTATACCTGAGACTTCTCAGTTAATTATGATGCAATAGTCGTTGCCGTGGCAACGTTCTGGTTCGTTAGGTATTCTTCTTTAGTTTAGTTTTGCGTCACTTGTATTTTGATGGCGGAGGGAATGAGTGACAGTCATCGTAGTTGTAGTAGTAGTCGTCGTCATCGTCGTCGTCGTAGTCCTGGGCTATTTCGGCGTCTGAAGGCCTTCACCGGGTTCCTTATGTTAGGCAGACGGCGCTTGTTCTGCGGTGGTAAGCAGAGAATGAGGGAAGAAGAGGCAGGGGAGGTCTTTGCCCTTTGCCCCTCCGATCAGGCTAAGATGTTTGATGGTCGGGTATCCTAGGCCAGGGTTTCCCAAACATTTTGGAACCGCGGCCCACTTCAGAGGTTTTATAACGTGTCGCGACCATATTAATAATCATAGCATGTAATATTTTTTAAAAAATGCATTTGGCCATCTGGCGAACGTTGGTGAAACGAATCTTCTGAGTTTTGAATAAATGACAGAGCAAAAGCTCTGATTCAATTCGAATGAAAATATGAAATAATATATTAGTAAGAATTATTTATATTTTTGTCAAATCAGACAAAATGAGCAATTAGATATTGAAATTTCTTGAAAATTATCTTGTTTTAAAATTTTGCCCATAACACACCTCTGTTACGCGTCTTAAAATCCCATGAGTATGGCAAACTCGGAGGATTTTAAGAAGCTCTGTATGTCCTATCCAAAGAGATTCCCTGTTAGCGGAATTTCGGAGCAAAATGGTCAGAATACGCTTTTCTTGCGTTTTTGTGAAATAAGATTAATTTTTTAAAAGTACAATGGGGTGGGGTTTCCCAAACTTGACACATTTTCAGCTTGACCTGACTCTAATTCGGATCGGATTTGGTGTGCCATCGGCTGATGCCCTAGAGTCCTAGACATTTTGATAGCACGGCGCCATAGAAGTCATAGACGTTCACCAGTTGAACAGATAATTTGTTTCCGATTGTCAGAACTTGTTGCAAGTGATTGAATATTTTTGTGAAGTATAATTATATTTTTATTTATTTCCGTTTCAGATGCGGGCGCGTCGGCAAACGAGGAGAAAACGCGGCGTCTGAGTTTCTCCACTCGACAACCGAGTGACTCTTCCAGTCCAACCGGGTTTTCCGGTCTCGCCACTTCCACCGGTCCAGTTCTTTCCAGCCCAGGGTCTTCCACTGCAGGTCCTTCAAACAGTGCACTGGTATCAACAGGTGAACTGAAGAACAAGCTACCTGCTGCACAGGTGACTTGATTTTCACTCCGTTCTGATTAAGAGAACTTGACTGAGTAGAAATTGCTCTTTTCAGAGGAGAATTGGTTTTTTGGTGATTATCCTATCCGTGGTTTTTACATTTAGGTTGAATTTCGAGCTCTTCCAGTCGTGGCAAGAACCTCGTCTGTAACGAAAATTCCAAAGAACGAGTCACTTAAGGTAACCATTACCCTAAATCATAACCCTAATTCATAACTCTAAATTCTGACCCTAAACCCCAACTCAACCATAACTCCTAACACTAGCCCTAAATTCTAACCTTAAATTCTACATCCTAACCCCAATCCTCATCTGTATGCTTGAGTAATCATGCTCAAATACATAGCGCTTCAGAGCTTCAGACACCTTATTAATTGGTACTTTCATAATGCACCCATAGAGGACTGTATTGTGAAGTGTTATATTGACTGGTCACTTGACCAATTTTCTCGTAATGGTGAGTCATGGGTTGAGTTGACAAATTGACTTTTGTGATAAGGAGACCAATCAGAATTTTTCTAGGCTTATTGGACAATCTTTTTAATGTTAATTTTGTTGACTTGTTACAAAAATTAAATTATGTGCCTCATCCAATTGTTTTAGAAACATAATCTGATTTAAAGTTGTAAGTCTACTCTGATATTTAGGTATTTGTTAATAGATTTCACAGATTTCACATAGGTTTCACCTTCATTTTGTTTGCAAAGGCATGTAAAAGTAAAGGTAAGTATGTACTGGTAGAGGTAAAGGTAAAGGTAAGTATGTACCGGTATACTTTGATTACCAGTAAGTTAAGTGCTTGCATTACTCATGAGTTACTTGCCACAGAAATGTTCAAAATTAAGAGATTTTACTATTACATGTTTGTTAATGTACAGTAAGTCATTAACAAAGTGAAGAATTTTAAAAGTAGAGCAGGTCAGGGGTGAGCAACTAGGCCAAGGTCACTGCACAGGTGCCTAGGGTCAGATTCGAACCCGCTACTCTCCGGTTGCATGGTAAGAGTCCTACCGCTACTCCACCTTGCCCCGTGGTACAGGACGGTGTAGATTTCTAGGCAAGAAATTCTTCGGTATTTTGTTAATCTTTTTGTGTAGATTCAGAAGAAATATTACAGACACGAGAAGAAGCGAGCGGCCGAGGAGCTCTTGAGCACGCTCAAAGACCCTTCCATCGTGATACTCGCCGATTGGCTGAAAGTCCGAAGCTCCCTTAAGACTTGGACGAAACTGTGGTGTGTCCTCAAGCCAGGACTCATTGTCCTCTACAAAAGCAACAAGCCAAAGGTGAGGCCAAATGTCATGCAAGGATCACACCTCACTTCTACTCACACACACACACACACACACACACAGATTTGTGTGTGTGTGTATGATATGTTTATTTATCTTAATTTTATGAGTATTTTTGTTTTTGTGACATTTTGTGTGATTTTATTGCGATGTTCTATGGGTAACTGTGGTATCATTTATGGTGCTCCTTTTTCTGTGTCTAGTTCAGTCATTGGGTTGGAACGATTCTTCTTGGGTCGTGTGAAATTCTCGAGCGACCTTCGAAGAAAGATGGATTCTGTTTTAAGGTCTTCCATCCTCTGGATCAGTCCATTTGGGCAACTAAGGTGAGACAGGTTATATTGTTTTGATGTTGCATATGGAGTGAAGAGACATGGTTAAAAATTGTGCTTGTATTATCACAAAAATAAGATTGTAGTTACCTGTGAATACCTTTAGTAATAATTTCTTATTAAAATAATCATTGAAGAGGGTTTAACTGTCCAATCTAGATTCATATTAGCTGTTATTGTGTTGAGATGTTGATGTTATCAATGGCTGTATTGTATTGCATGTGGTTTTGGTAATTTGGTATTTAATACTGTCAAACCCAGTTTTCTATATATTGTTCATTCACGTGGATATTCAAATCATTTAACTGCATCAACAGTAAGATAAGTAGAACATGTAAGGACTGTGAGAGTATGACCGAATGGCAGCACTGTGACAATAATTGTGTTTGATAGTACATTTGTTGAACGGTTTTTCGAGTACAATATACATATATTCGTATGATTGTAGTAATTGCTGTGTTTTCCAGGGACCAAAAGGAGAGAATATTGGAGCAATTACACAGCCTCTTCCTTATTCGTATCTCATCTTCAGGGCCCCATCGGAGGCCGCGGGTTAGTATGTCAGTTGCACCTTGAAGTCGAATTCCCAATAAAGTATTGGTTTATTTTTAAAATTTTCGGAGTTGGCATATTCAGCATGCTCTGATTTCAACGTCTTTGCAGCATTTTATTTTGATGTTTGATGAAAATTAAAAATTATTATTATTATTATTATTATTATTATGAAATTCCTGATATTCTTGAATATTTTATTGATTTCAAATTTCAGGGAAGTGCTGGATGGACGCACTGGAGTTGGCGTTGCGATGCTCCGGTCTGCTGATCCGAACCATGACCAAGGAGACAAAATCCGAGGCGCCTGACGACGCATCTGCCGCTGTCAAGGGCAACGGTTGCCATGACGCATTGGCCGCGGAAGAAAACGAGACCGAATTTCGTCAGGGTTTGCCGCTTGAAATGAATGACAGCGATTGTGAACGTCACTTCTACACCTGCGGTATTTCTTACTTACTTACTTCATTTCGTTTTTGTCCATTTCTCTTCACAGGACGGCATTCCTACGTGAATATATGCTGCACGCCTGAGTTACAGTCAAGTCTGTGTAATGTCACTCCTGTTGATATCACACAGAATTTGTCATGCATGGTGATTGAATTAACAATGCAGTATGTTTACTCATGTTAAAGCTGAATTTATCAGGAAAAACCAGCGTGGCTATTAATTCATCTCTATTATTAAATATCTCATTATAATAACATTCCCTTTTGCCCTCTATATTATTAGCAGGTACAGACAATACGATACAATCCCTCTTTCTTTCACAAGACTTACTTAATGCTATATATTATGTTCAGCAAACCAAACAACAGTACGGTAGCCTCATGATTCATAACAGCTTCTTGCTGATATTGATTTGGATATGACTGATATGGGATATGACATTAGTTCGGATATGACTTGCTGTATATCAGTAACATTGTTGTGTATTTGTTGAATGAAATGTTACAATTGCAAAAGTGTGGATATGATTTTAGGAATGGATGAAGATTCAAAAACCGATCGCGAAGATAAAGATGAAGGTAAATCCGATATGGAGAGTGAAGATGAAGAGGAAGATGATAAGTTTTATCTTGACGACAATCAGCCGCCGGCCGAGACAATTTACGTAGAAAATTCTGGCGAAGAGCTTGGTCAGGTGAGTTTTGTACAGTTAAACCCTTAACTGGGCAACTATGTGTAAGTCAATGTAAAATGGACGAGCATTACTCGGGGCACCCAGTTAAGGGGTTAAGCTGCTTTAGCACAGGTGTATTTACAACCTGAGAGTAACCTGGTGACGTAATGACGCTTGAAACTGTGTTGTTCATTTAGTTTTTGTCTCGATGTACATCCTTACTTTGTTTAACCTGAGGAGTTTTTTTGCGGGTTTGTAGCAGGGGGACGCCAGTCAAACGGAGGAGGTTGCTGACGAAAACAAAAGTCTCATTTGGTCTCTGGTGCGCCAGGTGCGACCCGGGATGGACCTGTCGAAGGTCGTCTTGCCGACCTTCATTTTGGAACCGCGGTCGTTCCTCGACAAGCTCTCCGATTATTACTACCACGTCGACCATCTGTCGGAGTGAGCATTTGCTGATTTTTGCTATTTTGCTATCTACGTGTGTCGTTATGTCGCTCCTTGAATTTGGAACTCACTGCCAGGTGGGGGTAGGGAGGCTGACAGTGATGAGAGTTTATGTAGTTTGTGTGTGTATTTGGTATTTTAGGCCGTAGGTTGATGATGAAGGCATTATGATGGCGGCGCCATAGAAGTTTATTGATTGACTGATTAATTGATTTTGTATTTTATCTCTTTATTTGTTGGTTTACAGGGCTGTTCAGGAAGAAGATCCTTTTACTCGTTTCAAACTGGTTGTGCGATGGTACTTGTCCGGGTTCTATAAGAAACCGAAGGTATTTTATCCGACTGGTTTTCATTGGATTTTATGCGTGTTGCTCAGATCTGAACCATATTCTGGTTTTAAAATTTCTCTGAGATTGTAAGTTTTTGATTTGTCGTTCAGCATTTTGTCCCGTTCTTTTGATGAATTATTTTCAAAGTGGAACTTTTCTTTATGCTTGACACTTCCTATTAGGTATATTCAGTAATAGTTATGCTCTGATTTTGTAGGGAATAAAGAAACCGTATAATCCAATCCTTGGCGAAACATTCCGATGTTGCTGGATTCATCCACAGACGAAAAGCAGAACGTTCTATATTGCGGAACAGGTTAAGACAGTTTGTGATTCGTAATTATGTAACCGTATGTTAGTTGGTAGTAGGGCGTAATGTTTTGTGTGACACATTGACTCAAGAAAGACCTGTGCACAGTGACGTAGCCAAGAGGGTGGGATTTGGGGGTTAAACCCCCCTGGCCGCCAGAAAATTTTAAAAAAATGAGTTTCTATACATTTGTTATTTTGGGACATGATTTTGGGGATCAAAACCCCCACCCCTTGGCTGCTGACCCAAAAGTTCTAAGTGGTATAGAATGTAACGGTGCAAGACGTGACGACCTCCTTTTTTGCTTGTCAGCACCTGGAAGGGAAAAATAGAAGAAGGAAAGATGGGGATGACCTTTTTTGCTTGTCAAGATTTTTTTTGAAGTTGGTTATTGTCAAAACCAAACCCCCTTCCGGAAATCCTGGCTACGCCACTGCCTGTGCATGATTACAAGTTCTTGTTTGAACAAAGCGTCTTTAGTGTTGACGTGTTATCACAGGTGTCGCACCATCCACCTGTTTCAGCATTTTACGTGACAAACCGTCATGATGGTTACGTGATCAGCGGAAGCATTCTCGCAAAGTCCAAATTCTACGGGAATTCGTTGTCTGGCATTTTGGACGGACTTGCAAGACTTACGTTTCTGAAGCGCGGAGAGGAGTACAGCATTACGATGCCGTACGCTCACTGCAAAGGTTACAGATTACCCAATTATTTTGAAAGCTATGCTGTAATGAAAATCATATTACAACTCAGCAGATATAATGGTGCCATATATATTGTTTTGTTGACACTTGTTGACATTATTTTTATTGTTTTTGTTGATATAACCATTTATGTAGCACCAATGAATTTGCTCAGGCTAAGATAAAGGGTAGTTTGTAGGCGTGAATAACTGTTCTGAATAACTGTTCTAATATTGCCTTGGTTATCTTTTTGGTAGATTTTGTACAAATACTGGTTGTATGAATATGATTAACTTCTGGCTAAAATGAAGGTTACACTTGTTATTTATTATTATTATTATTATTGTTATTATTATTATTATTATTATTATCAACGTACTGATTAATGTGGTATGGTAACTCGTCCAAACGAACTGTGTGAACACATTACAAAGTTACAATTTGTTCAGGTATTTTGATTGGCACTCTTACGATGGAACTTGGCGGAGTTGTACATATCCAGTGCGAGAAAACGGGATACCGAGCAGAAATCGAGTTTAAGCTGAAGGTGGAATTTCTTACTTAAAAATTAAATTATTCAGCTCAAATCTGTAAGTGGGTCTTCTTCTAGGTTTTGGGGAAGAAATTTAGTGATTTCAGTGATGGAAAGTGCCACTTTATTGAACATAAATCATTTTCCAGTTGCTTTGTGTTGTGTGACAGCCTTTTCTTGGCAGCGGTGAAGCTAGTAACCGTGTGGCTGGAAAAATCCGACTCGGTGACGAGGTACTGGCCACCATCAATGGACACTGGGACCAGGAGGTTTTCATTCGGGACAAGCAGTCTGGGGTCAGCATTCACCCTGTTCGTACATACTTACGTATCGTCGGGGCTTGTCATCTTGGCATGCCTGATGAGAGAACTTGGATTGATTAGAGATAGAGTAACGGAAGAATTACAAATTGTGTGTATTTATGCAGTTCATTGTTGATATCCTATCACAGGGTTTGAATCCATGTTGCTTGTTCATCTCTTATCTCAGTACTGGTGCTGTGACATGTATGCTAGTATGCTGTGGAGGTGTGTGTGTGTGTGTGTGTGTGTGTTATTTTGTTGTTTTCTTTTCTGACTGTTTTGTCTTTTACAGGAGACCGTTCTGTTTTGGAATCCGACGAACGAGGTGAAGCAGAGGCGGTTGAAACGGTTCACCGTTCCGCTTGAGTCGCAGGCAGAATTCGAATCGGAAAAGTGAGCAGAATCATGAACCTATGTTCCTAGGGCTGGAGATTGTGTTCGTTTCATTGTTCATTTCATTTCAACGTTCAAAGGCACGATTAAACCTAATGAATTGAATTGAAGCAAGAATTTATCTGGTTAATGCTATATTTGATGTTCTGATTATCGGAAATATACCTGTAATGATGTTAAGATGTCATTAACCCTTTGACGTCGACAATCCCTATAGCCAGTATTTTATGGAACCGAAATATCGGCCTTACGTCACCAAAGGGTTAAGAATATAACAACTATAGTTCATCTCAAAAAATGTTCTGTGGAGATGTATAGGGTTTTTAAATTGACGTCATTATCTGTGGTAGGAATTTTTTGTATGAAATAAATGATGCGGTTGTTGTTGTTGTTGTTGTTGTATGAAAGGCTTTGGATTCACACAACCAATGCAATTGTCCAAGGAAATCAGTGCGCTGCAACAAATGAGAAATACCTCGTCGAAGAAGAGCAGAGGAAAGCGGCTCGTGAACGGAAGGCCAAGTTGGAGGACTGGAGTCCGAGATATTTCGAACGCAATCTCATAAACGGAGAATGGATTTACAAATATGCCGAGTGGGCATTTTACTTCTTCTGATATCATTTCATCTTAACTTTCATTGTTGATTGAAACAATTGTACATCATTACTGACATATTTTGTTAATTAATTAATTTATTAATTTATTTATTTATTTATTATTTTGTGCATTGTTATTGACAGCCTCAATTACAATGATGATGATGATGATGACGATGATGATGATAGTTATAACAGCCCATGATGATGATGATGATGATGATGATGATGATGATGACAATAATAATAATAATTATAGCAACCACTATGTTCTACCCGGCCATTTTGGTCTTATTGTGTAATCTCATTATTTGCCTTCGTGTCCTCTAGTAGGTTTGTTTGTCTTCTTGCCTGTACATCTACACGTACAAAACTTGGTAGTACATAATACATAAGTGCCTCATTCAATTACTGTACGACTGCTACACTACTTTTTCTACGGGAGCCGTACAAGACCAATCTAATACCCTATAATACTTTGGTTTATCTGTTGCTATTTTTAGCCTTCGTCCCTGGGATCCGATGAACGACATCGTCCAGTACGAGAACATCTTCGTCATTCAGACGAAGACTCATCACCAGACCCCGATCGTCCACACGACCAGCATCATCAACATGGACGAAAAGAAGAAGGGAAAGCGGGGGTCGTCGGTGGAGGGGGTTCTCGGGGGTACGAATGAAGCGGTCGTCTCTGAAACACCTGCTCCGTTTCCTCGAGGGGAGCGGAAGTTCATCGTCTGCCGTTCCAGACGACGGCTGCGTTCGTCACAACAGCGTTTCGTCGCTTTCTGGAGGTTTGTTCTGGGCATTGGTGTAGCCATGGGGGGGGGTCAGGGCCCCCTCCCCTATTTGGGCTGGGAATGGTTGTGGGATTTGTGAAAACCGTTGAATAGTTGGGTTTTTTGCTTGTCAAGACTTTTTACTTGATAGCGTGGATATGACCCCCTATTCCGCGGAATCCTAGTTACAAGAGAAATGTTTATGTTTTCATTAAGATTCGAGATATAATAAATTAATTTAATAAACTAACTGAATTAGTGATTAACTAATTATGGATGTTACATAGTATGCATTCTTCTTTAAAGAATTTTTTTATGACATTGTTTGGAACTTTTTCAAGAGTTTTATTTTTTTAAATAGCTACACTAACTGTTATTTCATAGTACAACTGAGTCTTATGTGTTATGGATTTCATTTGTGTTTTAATTTGGTATCAAATGAAACTTAAAGAATGTTTATCTAGTAGAGTTGCTTGTTCTGTTATTAGAAGAAAGAAGTAAGCAGAGTAAGCACTTGGGCTCCGCAAAGCAGAATATCAGAATTCAGAAGATCAAGACAATCATCGAACCGATTGTGAAGGCGCAGGACGAAAACTGTAAGAAGCTCACTGCGTTGCAAGACCAGCTTTCCTCCATCCAGAACCAACTCTCGCTAGAAAACAAACGCGCCAGTGCGTTCTCGCAGCACGAAGTTCTCGCCATCGGAATTCTCCTTCTTTTCCAACTTCTGCTATTTCTGTGGCTGCAGCGGTGAAAGGGGCGCGCATAAGCAGCTGCCATAGCAACTGTTATTTTTATCTTAAGACGTTGCGTGACTCGTCGATGAATTATTCAACGTTCAACAATTCTGCGCCGATGTTAATGCTGAATTTGAATTTAATGCTGAATGTCTGTATAAGTTATGCATATTTGAACATTGAGATTTATTCCAGTGATCTAAAAAAATTCGTTTAGAATAGCAGCACGTTCAGAGGCTGTTATTGATTGTATTTTTTAGGCGTACCGTTCAGAACTATCTGTGTTTTATATGTTTCTAATGTGATCTTTAATAGTTTTCATTTCTCAGATTTTAAAAATTATGGAATGAAAGGTACGCGTACAATACTTTCACATTTTATGCAAATTTGCAAGTGTAATTTTGAATTGTTTTTAGTTTTGCATTTAAACTAGCAGTAAAAATTTAACAAATTGCATTTTAACATCTACTAGGTAGTTCAAAGGAAAGCAATAGGGTGAAATTTTTGCAGTTTTGTTGTTGTTAAAGATTATGAAATTTATTTTGTAATAAAGGCATAATAGTTTGCTGGAATTTACTTACTCACCATTACAGTCGATGTGATGTTGTATTCTAATGTGTTATTTCTAATTTTTGCATTTAGATTCCACTGTTCTGATGGTTGCCTAAATTTCTATGTTGTGTGGAGGATGTTTTGTAAAAGTCTATGTTGTAAAGTTTTCACAGAAATGTTGTAAATTTAAAAGATCATCTGTGATTGGATTGGAGAATTTTTTCTCACTTTGTCGTTCATTTGCGTGGAAACCTAAGAGCAGTGGAATGCTTACTAATGCTGTTAAGAACTGTTAAATAAATAGATTTCATCTAAATTTTAATTTGGAGCAATAATTCAATAGCTGTATATTTGCTAATTTGATGTAAAAGTGTCTTATTAGTCCAAAATTTTAATAATACTGAAAAGATTTTGGTGAGGTATTTATTGAAAGAGTATATATATTGTTTTATTTATCCTTTGAATTCTTGCTTTTGCGTTAACATGTTCTGAATTTATAATTGGTTTTCAATTCAAAGAATTTACATTTCCATGTAATGCTACTCTTTGGATCTATGTTTTACATTTTGTATTTCCCTGTTTGTTAGAGAGCATGCCATTTCTTCAACTGCAAACATTTTGCTTTCAGTGACAGTTCAATAAAAGTGTAACGTGTTTTTCTAGATCTGTCGTGGTCAGGTCTTGATCAAGAAATGTGTGAACAGTCCTGCAGAAAAGATAGGATATGAGCAGATCGATATGAACCTGCTTGCATTCGGTTCATTAATCGTTCAGTTGGTTACTTGAACATCCACTTGTGTTCGAGTAGCTAAACGCCAATCACTGATTAGGAAGACTTAAATGGACACTGCAGAATGTGTGTTGTGTCCGCTGTATGTAGAAGTTTATATACAGGGTGGCGCAAAAAAAACCCAGACTAGTAACATTTGCATTTAATATAGTCCGGTTTTTTGTGCCATCCTGTAGAAGTCTTTAGAATTTGATGAGATTAGAATGTATGTCACCCATCTTGTTTTAGTGAAATTATTCAACAGTTGACTAACTGTATTGACTGAGTTTCTATTATATCAGTATCAGACTGATTAATTACAATAGTTGTCTATGCTTTACACTGCGTTACGTTCATGTTACGAGCCATTGCTAGACTTGCTTTATCGTTTGCAATTGTGAGAGTGACTTGTCACAGGAGAACTGTGTTAACCCTTTCAATACCACAGCATACATGAAATAGCCTCTAAAGTCTAAACCGTCTGTGCCAACATCAGCCAGTGTGTTGACTTGTGTATGAGCCATGATAGCACACAAACACCACAGATTTGTGAGATGTTGGGACGTGATAGGGTTAACTTAGGGTTGGATAACATGAATCGTTGGTTTAACAAATATCATTTATAGTTGGTTAACACTGTCTTTCACTTATCATGATTGCATTATCCAGTCCCTTGAAGTTCGTTTTAATAGGGTTTTAGTGTAGTTCAATGTTAATTGGGTTTTACTGTAGTTGTTTGAAGTTTTATTAATATCTATGGGATGGATTCCTTGGATCTTCACAGAGTCACTTTCTCTGCATTGTATAGTATTAGGTTATGCTTGTACTGTTTCTTATACAAAGATCTTGTTCAATTAGTGTTTCAATATTATATTTTCTTTCATTGAATTGCATTTGTACGCAATTGTACATAAGTAATCCACCTGGTTGTCTTCTTCTTCTGAACTGTATGCTATTTTTCTTTCACACCATAATTTCTTTTATTGGTTTTCTTTTGTACATGTATAGTTCTTACGGTGTTGTTGAGTAGGCCTATAGTCTTGTAGATTCTTCTACCTTTCGTGCTAAAACTGTGCTCTACTCTGTGGGTTAAATTTGTAGCTCAAATTCTTTGATATTTGAACATTTCCCATCTGTCCACTTGTTATTATGCATTGATGTGACGTGTCAGGTACTTTCTAAAAACATTGGCTGTTTTTTTTAATTTCCTACTCGTTTTTAAAATCGTCTATGAATCGAATGTAATTAATTAATAGCAACTGTCCAAGGTTTGTGACTTGACGGAGAAACTGTATTTCGTATCAAAGATGTAAAAGCTTCAGCCTGTAGCTCATGTATAATGTGATGCATAGCAATGTATTCGTTATTTGAACCTTAGCGGATATTGTGACTATAGAGTATATACTATAATTGTAATTGTTTATATGTGAATGATGGCATTGAATTCATTATATACTTGAAAATGAGTTCTTCTCTGTTAACGAGCTTTTGGTAGTACAGTAGAACTTTGTTAAACAGTACTCAGCGGGCCCGTAAAATTTAGTACGTTAGGCCTATGTCTGAGGTACGTTATATCCAATATATCATCCAATATGGTAGCGTATCACACGGGACCGTACATTGCAGTACGTTATAACTGAGAAAGCACAGTATGTATGTACTTACATATTATAATCTCAACATAATTTCTGGCTGCACAACAGGGACGGCTTTCGTCTGTATCCCCGACGCAACTCCCACTCCCCATGCACTTGAGATACAGGGTTTAATCTGGGCTGTTTCTTTCCGGGGGGAAATTGCACCTCCCCCGAAAATTTCAAATTTCCACCCGGAAATTTTGGCATACTACATCAACTAATAGCAGCCCCCTAGCTGACTTCCTCACCCCCCGGCCTTGTCAGTTCCCCCACGGAGTCCAGAGCCGAGATTAAACACTGTTGAGGTAGGGACGGAGTGGTTCGATCCTCTCCCCCCCTCCCCATTTTTTCGAAATATCGACCGCAGATTGAACTGCAACCCCCCGATAGATCAATCGTTGGTCGTGAAGCGAATTCGTGGATGTGGTCAGATTGGATAAGTTGGATAACGCTTTTCTGTTACCCCAAAAACAGCTGCTGATCACCGTCATATTTGCATGCAGGCCTAGACCGCCCATGCACTATTTTGAAGACCAGTCCGACGATATGTTCAATCAATGACGCCGACCAATCAGATGCCCCAAATCTGATTGATCTAAAAAATAACGCTTAAACCAGGGGCGTAGCCAGGAATTTGATTTCGGAGGGCATAAATATTTTGGGTGGGTAGGCCTATACATCTTAACTATAAGCCATATAAACCATATATAGGCTAACCACATGCAAATCACAAAAAACTGGGTTTTATTGGAGGGTTTTATATATATATATATATATATATATATATATATATATATATATATATATATATATATATATACCCCCTCCCCTGTCGCTACGCCCTTGGCTTAAACTAAGTTATGTCTTCCCATTAGCTTATATTCTGTTAGCCTACTTATGCGCTAGCTCAGAGAACTTTTTCCCACGTTCAAATTCAACTTTTCCCACGCCCTGCGTCAGATCTCAGCTTCATTTGGCGCCGACGTTATTAGAAATTAGGCAAGTAAAAAGTAACTTCTATAGCACCATTATAGTCACACACGCGACATCAGTTTGTGGAATTTTGGGAGAAAATATAGCACGATCCAAAAATCTTTTGTGCTCATTGTTGTCTCACTAAATAGTCTAAATCGTTCACTGCTTAAATTCGGAGCCATGAATTCAGTTTTTTGGGGTGGAGGCGTGCCCCCCGTAGATGCGCCCAGGGTTTAATCTGAGGTCGTTTCGGTGGGAAAATTTCCCTTTTCCCCCCGGAAATTTCAAATTCCCCGGAAATTTTGGCATACTATATCAACTAACAGCAACCCCCTAGCTGATTTTCTTCGGCTTTGTCAGCCCCCTCCCCCGGAGTCTGGAATCTAGATCAAACACTGGATGCGCCTATGTCTAGAGGTATGGTTGCCAACAAATATGTCAAAACCTTTGGCAGCTTTATTAATATTTAGGTTAAATGTAGTTTAGGAATTTAGTTTCCCATTGCAACTCACAAGCGACCAAGCCATCGTCCGTCCGATAGGCCTACTTCGTCTATCGACTATCGTATTAGGCATAGGCATCTAGGCGTATCTTGCGATGGATCATCGAGGTCTTTAACTAATGAAATCAAGGAATTGTGAGGCCTATATAGACTAAGGCCTTCTAGGTTTAAGCCTACGTGTTTGCGAACACGTGTGCTATGAACTTCGGCCTATAGGCCTCGTTTGGCCTAAAGGCCTATCTAGTGAACCCTGGGATCGTAGGCCTCTAATTTAGATCGCAATGTTTAAACCTGAGCACGAATAGGCCTAGTGGTATTTAGAGTAATTAGTCACTTCGTCGGTAGGTGGCTACAAATAGGAATGCTTTGTTGGGCCTAACAGGTGGTCTAAGCTTTAATAGTCTAACACCTAACGAGCCAGTAGACCTATAGGACTAGGACTAGACTGCGCAGATATAGTCAGGAGCCAAGCCTTAAACAACGTAACAGTTCCGAAATGCGGACAGGTAACATAGGTGATCTAATCTGAAATTTTATCTCAAATAAACAGGTTTCAATGGCAAATTAATCGCAGTGTTCGCCACCGGCTCCTTTGAACTTAGCCGCTGTCTACCGCAGGGGGCGTGTCCAGTGCGGTTTCGACCAATGAACGCAAAGCGCCCGCGTTATTGACGTGTCGTAACGGCCAATCGGCGACGTTCTTCATCCTAAAAGGCAAAGCGTTGTTGTCGTCAAAAGATAGTTGCGTAGACCGGGGCGCCAGCGATGGAGGGCAGTGCTCTAGATCCGGTATTACCCCAACAGGGTGACGGCGGCGGCGGCGGGGTGAAAGAAGCGGCCCTACTGACTCTGATCAAGGACACCGGATATCCGATATTCCAGGAGAACGGGCAGCGGAAGTACGGCCCGTGTCCGTTCTGGAAAGGTCCGATCCCGGGGCGCGGGTGCGAGGTTTTCGTGGGAAAACTGCCGAGGGACTGTTTCGAGGACGAGCTGGTCCCCGTCCTGTCCCGCGCCGGAACCATCTACGAGCTGCGGCTGATGATGGAGTTCTCCGGGTCGAACCGCGGCTTCTGCTTCGTCACCTACACGCGTCCGGACGAAGCAAAGCGGGCCGTCCGGGAGCTGAACAACCTCGAGATACGCAAGGGAAAGTTCCTCGGCGTCTGTCAGAGCGTCGACAACTGCCGCCTCTTCGTCGGCGGACTTCCGAGGGACAAGCGGCGTCCGGAGATCCTGGAGGAGGTCCGGCGGATGGCCGAGGGGGTCGTCGACTGCATCGTCTACTCGGACGTCCGGGACAAGACGAAGAATCGCGGGTTCGCGTTCGTCGAGTTCGACAGCCACCGGGCGGCGGCGATGGCCAGGAGGAAGCTGGTCGGCAGCGGGCCCGTCCAGATGTGGGGCCAGCAGATCGCCATCGACTGGGCGGAACCGGAACTGGAAATCGACGAGGAGATCATGTCACAGGTACGCCGAGACAACGAACAACACCTGTGCTGCCACCTGTTTATTTTATCCGCCATATATTGTTCGTGTGTAGTCTGACCATTTGCCTAAGCACTTGGATGAAAATGCGGGCAGTGTTTTAGACAGGCCTCTGTTAGGAGGGGAGATTCCACCACCATCACCACCCTCAACCCGCAAAATTCTCCCCCAAAATCGCAGCACTAAAAAATTGGTGGCATTGAACTGTACCTCTTCCCCACCAACCAAGTAAATACCCCCCCCCCCCCAAGGCCTGGAATCTGGATAAAACACTGAATTATGTGGGGACTCAACCACAATACCTTCCCCATTTCTTATGGCAGCCTCTCTAAAAGTGCTGGGGTGAGGGTGGGGGGTTCGGGCCTAGAGTCCTACTAGAAATGCATGCCTATATATGTTGTAATTTGTAATAGGGCCTAATTTAAAATCGTGGTAAAACGAAATTTTATGGAATAATTGTGAAGAGGAAAGATGGGGGCCTTTGACTCACAATTGATTCTTTCCGTCTGGAAAAGATTTCCCTAAGGGGGATGCATGGAAATGGCAGTCCAGGTATATGGCACCCTTCCATGCAGTTTTCAGCTTGTGTTTAGTAGCTGTTGGAGTTAATTGCAGAGCATATTATTTATTATTATTATTATTATCATCATCATCATCATCATCATCACATCATCATCATCATCATCATCATTATTATTATCATCAGTATCATTAATAATAATAATAATAATAATAATAATTATTATTATTATTATTATTATTATTATTATTATTATTAAGCTGACAATTTCTTGTGTGCCATATTGCCAAAATGTCAGGAGCAAGGGCAAATTACAGAGTCTAATAAAAATAAATAAAAATAAAAATAATAAAGAAATAAATAAAATAAAAAATATTAATTAATCATTAATTAATCTAACAGGTGCAATATAAATAGCTAATGTGTGTATGTATGTTTGTATGTATATCTAGGGGCGATTGTATTTCAGCCAATGTGCCCATTGATGACTTTGAATTTAACTGGTCTTACAAATAATGTGGACTTCTTATGTCACAGAATCCACTTTTGTCATGCAGACTATTGGTTACCATGGTAACGCCATTGGGAATTTTTCAAAATGGAGACAGGCACAAAAGAAAATAGCCCTGCCCAAATGTCAGAATCATTAGCAGCGTCATTTTGGGGTGCTCCCCTCCCCTATCATGCCCATGCCTGGTGCTACCACTGGGGGTGGCGTACATTAGCAGTGATTAGGCAGTTGATGGTGTACAGAGTGGGGGAAAAAAGAAGGTCTTGTGTTTGACGCGGAAAAGATTGCTTTGTCTATGTCCAATATTACTCACCATTGAAACCTGGCAGAAACCTTATCGGGAAATACACACAGCCTTTATCAGAACAATATGTCGATTAATTATTGGAGTAAAATGATAGGCTTATCAGTGTAGTTTAGTGTGCACAGTCATCATAAAGATGCAAGAATAGTTTCCCCATCAATTGCTGATTTGTCTGGAGAATTTGGGGTGAGGGTGGCCTAGTTGTCAGATCCCTCCCCCTTTGAAGGCTTAGAGTGTTGAAGTAAGAACAAGGACCATGCCAACCTCTGTTGCATTCTGAACTGTTTTCTGGTCTTTCTTCTGATGTGGCAGTGCCGACATCAAACCCGGGTTGACAGGCCGTCTGAAGCAGGACAGCCCTGTGCCAAATGAACCATCAGGGCACTGTGTGTGTGTGTGTGTGTGTGTTGGGAGGGTGGGGGGAGGTTATAGCTGTTTGGTTCTGTCTCTTGTTTCCTGTGTTTGTATCAGCAGAGATTAAAAGAATTTTTTCAGATATTAGATTAATATCAGCAAGAGATTAAATCCCATCCTGTGCACCTGTGTACAATCCTGGTCTTTGGATACAAGATTGGATATTTGTATTTTTAGATCACAGTTAATCTTTTTGATCTGTATGGTGGCTAAAATGTAATAATGACAGTATCAAAATAGGCCTATATTATTATTATTATTATTATTATTATTATTATTATTATTATTATTATTATTATTATTATTATTAGTATTAGTATTAGTATTATTATTATTATTATTATTATTATTATTATTATTATTATTATTATTATTATTATTATTGAGAGATGTAAAATGTTCCAAGAAGGAGGCCATCAGTTTTATCCCTGGTCCGTTTCTGTGGTGTTTTATCATGGGGGCGGCGGTGGCAGTGATGATGATGATGATGATGGTTTGCCTATATAGCAATGGACCTTGGTTTAGCGTTGGGAGAGTGTTTGCTGAGCTCTCTTTCCTTTCCCTGCAGCTGGAGTCGTTGCCTGGAAACCGATACTTGGACTTTGTACTTGGCCGATGCAAGCTGACAGGCGGGAAAACACTGGGAGACATCCACAGGTACACGCAGGCGGACAGGCAGACGGACGGGGAAAAAGCGAAAGCAGGCTAAATTATGGGAAAGGTGAATGGTAATGAACATTTTGGTCCTCCCTTTGCATTTTCTGAATGGTTTTCTGAGGAGACATTTACATTATGCAGGCTGAAAATGCAAGCCACTGGAGGCTTGATCTGTGTGCTACTCTCCATGTTTCAATGGCCTTTAGACTGTAGAGGTTGTACAGGTGGGTGGGTGGGTGTGTGAGACCCAAGGTTTGTTTTATTTCCACAGGACTCACGGACATCAAGTGAATTGGAAATTTTGCTCTGATCTTGATGCACTATATAGTGTGTGATCACACAGGGCAGATACTAAATTAACCACTCTAAATAGTTGATATTATTATTATTATTATTATTATTATTATTATTATTATTATTATTATTATTATTATTATTATTATTATTATCACTCTAGAAGTGAAGTAACTTTTCTAGTGCTGGCTAACTAGGTTTAGCACTATATTGATTTTGTAATCTGTTGTGATTGTATTTGGGTGGATTTCATGGCATCAAACATGGAATTTGGACCATTTTCTTGACAACTATGTCTCTGGCTGAATTTTCAAAACTATTCATATTTACTGAAGTATTTAAAGTATGTTATGTTAAACTTATTTTATAAAGTATAGTATTGATGGTGATAATTTAGGCACATTAGATTGACCTTACTGCTTCAATTTATGAGATGGGACAGTTGCTTGGTTGGCTCAAGTCCCCCAAAATATATTTGAAATAAGGAGTCCTGTTATTTATTTTATTATTATTATTAATATTACTAATATTGTTATTATTATATATTATTATTATTATTAGTTAGCTGAGTAGTCAAAGGTCTGTAGATGAAATGTTACTTGCTCTCAGCTTTGTTATAAGGTTTTAAATATTTAAAAGTGGTTTAATTTATTTGGCAAGATTTGCAATTTCCGATTTAGAATTTTTTTCAGACAGTCTGATGCGGTTGACTTGAAGTTGAATTTATACACAATATTCAATGAGTAGATCAGTAAGTAAAAGCAATTTGAGTAGCTCTAGTAGACCTACAAGGTCCAGTGCTCATTTGCTAACATCCAAATGCCACATAGCACTTACAGATAGCTGTTGTGCTGACACCAGCACTTACTTAAAATAGTAATAATAATAACAATAATAATAATAATAATTATTATTGTTATTATTAATTATACAGGTGGTGATGATGGTAGTGGTGATGATGATGATGATGATGATGATGATGGTGATGATGATGATGATGATGATGATGATAATGTATGCTCTGTGTAAGAATCAATGTGTAACATTTGGTCTTTCATTGAAGTTATGTTTTTGTTCATGTTTTTTTCTAATACTTTGTTTTCCTTTCTTTAGAATCAACAAATAAGCAGCAGCAGGATAGTTTGATTGTTTGATGTTCTTCAGGTGAAAATCCTTTACGTCCGAAACCTGACGACCGAAACGACCGAAGAGACGATCGAAAAGATTTTCAATGAAGCGGTGAAGAAAGACGACGCGGTCGAACGAGTCAAAAAGCTGCGAGATTATGCGTTCATACATTTCCGAGAGCGAAACGAGGCGATCGCCGCGATGAAACAACTGAACGGTATGCGATCGGTCATTCCAGAGCTCCCAATCGGTCGGCCGAGGAATTTATCGACTGCTTTTGAAATTTAAATTAGGCAAAGTGGGATCTCATTTGGTGGTGGTGGGGATGGTGGTGGAAATTACCCATCTGGCTTATCCTGACTCTAATTTGGATTGGATGAAGCCATAAGCATTATGATAGTGGCGCTATAGAAGTTTATTGATTGATTCATTGTCAGCTTATATAGAGTATGTGGAGATGGTGTAATGTAGTGTAATGATCTCATAATTACGGTGCTTTTGATTTCTTGTATTTGTCAATTGTTTCAGGTTCTGTCATCGATGGAGCAAATGTCGAAGTTGTTTTGGCAAAACCAGTGGATAAGAATTATTCGGTTAAAAAGTCAGAGGTAGGGTAACTTTGGCATTCAACGTGATGGCTACCGTCTTTCTTACCCAGATTAACGTGCAATTCATCGGTCAGATTTTCTTTTAACGAGAAAGTTTGGGGCCTGTATTTTTTATTTTAGAAGAAATCTAGGAACATATTAAGTTCAAAGTCTGGTAGGTATAACCATTGGTTGAACGGTGTTCTCAGTAGAATTTAAACTCTGTTTTTGTGTTTTATTTTTGTTTTGCTGCATTGATGAATTTGTATTTTTGCATTTTACCCTATTTAATTTTGTGGCAGCCGCAGCTCATTGGTCTGCCAGGTGTGACCTACATTCAAGGCAGTTCGTTGGTTGCTTCACCCTCGCAGGATGGCCAATCAGGCAACACATCAAGGTACTATATTGGTGATGATGATGATGATGATGATGATGACGACGATGATATTGGTGATGATTATGAGAATAACAATGAGTTGAAAAAATGTTACTAAGTCAGGTCACAATCAATCAACTTCTATAGCGCCACTATCATAATGCCCAGGGCATCGGCCAGACTTTGGTTAAGTCATGGAGACTAATTAGTTTTTCTTTAGAGAAAATTTTACAGATTTATTGAATTTGGCACAATAAGAAGTAGCTGAACATAAGTTAGTGTGGCAACACTGGTGTTGACTTATTTTCTTCTATTCAATGTGCTTAGATTGGCCTTTTATGCAAGATGTGTGCACCCTTTGACTTGTGCATACATATTGCCTCAGTTGCCTCTGTGCATTTTAATGAGATTTTCGTTATTCTCATGATTAGCATTTGTCTTGTGCTTTTGGAACCTGTTTCTTGGTGGGAACAGCATGTCGAGGGTTATATAATTGACTTGTATCGTTGCTTGACAGAGAACTGTTGGGTAGAAATCCGTTGGTCATGGGTACAAGAGATGGGTTCAAAGGTCGTGTTCGGGGAGCCGGAGGAATAGGAAGGGTATACTCACAGGCCAGGGCTCCCTACAAGAAGTCCTCACCCGAGGTAGGAAACCAATTTTATCGATTTCGTGGCATTTTTTTCTTTGGCATCTGACAAGTCTTGCATTTGGAGAGGAAGGGTAGGCAGCAGCCAGCGTATTCTGAGGTTGGGTGTGAAAAAGCAATCAAAAATCAATCAGTCAAACAATCAAACAACAGAAAACATATATATATATATATATATATATATATATATATATATATATGAGAGAGAGAGAGAGAGAGAGAGGAGTGATTTTAAAATTATTAATTAATAAGAAGCAATTTTATGATGACAGGATTTTGTGTGTTAGTTTGTGGTTTTCAATTTATTAGTATATTGTAGCTGTTGAAGGTTTGTTGTTACTTGTCTCTACAAATACTTGTTGGCAACAGTACACTCTCTTTGTTCCTCTATAAGTACGGCCGTCTCTATTCAGAGTTTCTGTATTGCTGCTGTTGCATCATCCAGTGTACTTGACTCATTGCAACAGTTGAAGTACTTTGCATTAGACTGGGTCAAGTGTTGCAAGTGTCTTCTAATGTTATTGTCAATGGTAACCTGCTGATATTTTTCAGTGGCTGTAATAATCAGTGTAATTCATAACAACAGGGTTTAATCCCAGGTATTTTACCCCCAAAATTTGCTGTTTGTTGTTTGAGGAGTGACTTTTCAGCAAGAATAACTCAATTACAACATACTTGACTTCTTATATATTAAATATCCTGACATACTTTCTTATAGTAAGTACCAGATGCTTTCTTTTATAGTACCGGTAAGTACCGGTATGCTGAATTCGAATTAGAAATGTTCCACATAAGATTAAGTTCAAATCTATTAATAAGGGTTTGTGTAATAGAAAAGTATTTTTATGTATCTATTGTATGTTGCCTCTGCCACAGATAATATATTATTATTATTATTATTATTATTATTATTATTATTATTATTATTATTGTGTGAATTTGTGCTTAAGGCCTTGAGGTCATGAAAGAAGTAAACTTTTACCACATTACTTGTGATTTTCCCAGTAAAAATGTTGTAAGATAAACTAATTTTGACTGTAAAGCATACTTGTTAAGTTTTAGCTTCAACTTTTCTGCCTTTCAGACCTTGATGTGGATCTGGTGTTAAATGTAAACAGGTTTTTTTACATTTTGCTCTTAAATTAATCATTAATGAGTTAATAATTTTGCTTTGGAGAAAATTTGTTTTATTCAGCATGGTGGATATTCATCTTCATACTTGCAGCTGCAGATCTTCGTACTTTCGTAATTGTCACTAATTTAATTAAGATTTTAATTAAAGCAAAAATCAACATTAAAATCCAAATATACTCGTCATCAGAAATTCATACGATCTGCAAAATGATTTGATTTAAGTTTAAAATTCGCTTTCTTTCTTTAAGATTACAGAGGTGTTATTTTGGTGCTAATCATGGAATTAATCCCGGCTGTTCTTTTTAATCGGTGATTTGGTTTTTACAATCTTGCACTTATTTTGTCAACTACTTCTCGATGTAATTAAATGCAATGGTTATACCTTTAGGTTTTCAAGTGATCTGATATTATTATTTGAAATAATTGGCTTCATCTGTTTTCTGTCAAAAACTGCAGTTTCTTAGACCGTCACGTGACCATTGTCACGTGACTATCTCTTTTCATGTAACAAATATTATGCAGTGACGTATTTGCAGTATAGCATATAACAGTCATTTTGATACAGCATCACGGAATTTGGATGGCTTTCTACAGTTAATATACATGAATTCCATGTCAATACAGGAGACTGTTGTACATTGATAAAACAGTGGGGAGGAGGGGAGTTTGCCTTGTATGCCTTGCGTTATAAGATGCATGAACGGTCCAAGTTGATCAGGTGGGAAGGTGTGCACCTGGCCTGGAAAAGGACCGTGTCCCACATATAATGGAGCAGCAGGGGTCCTTGGCTGGAGTGAAATTCTATCTGATCCACAGGACTATCCCATAGAAATGATTGATAACGTTATATTATCATAACCTCCCTCATTTCCAGCATAAATTATTTTTTTTCAGTGTAAGTGAGCAAAGATATGTGGAGAGCAGTTTATTAGTATAATTTGTGCCATGCATACACAGACAGTTACTGACTGTGGTATATATTTTGACGGTTTGGTGAGAATCTGCCATCACGTTTAATGTATTTGGGTGCTAATTAAGGACTCTTAAAGATAAATTGTTGTTCTTGATTGTCCAAGTCACTAGTGGAAGACTTGACGCAAAGGGTGGTCTAAAAGTTCCCGTGTTGAATTCGGGCCCTTGGTAGCGTCCAGTTTTCTTTGCGTTATGTACACTTCTTTTCATCTTCTCTTTTATCTACTGTTATTTTATGTATGATTTCACTTGTAATAAATGATTTCAGTAGCGTACACCTTCTTGGAGAATATACAATGTGCATAAAAAATTGTTACTACTATTTATAAACTTCTATATTGCCTAGGCTCTATTATAATGCTGAACGGTACCAATCGAAATGCTCCATATCCATATCGCAAAGGACCCGGTTAATTCCTGAAACTATTCAGAGTGAAAATGGGAACCAGTAAAGAGGCAGAATTATGAAAAAGTGTTGATGTTTTGGGTGTTTTACTGCTGCGGATGGGAGAGGGGGGGGAATGTTGTAGGCAAAGTATGAAGCCAAGAGTTTGTAATGCAGACATTCTTATAAAAGACCTTCTCTAAACCTTTGATTTTTTGCAATTTATTTCATTGAGAGATTTATTCACAAATGTGTGGAAAAAGCAGAAATGTTGAGTGAAATTCTACTGTTGCGATCAATTCATAATTACCAGTGGCAACAATTGATATTGATGATCTTTTTCTCTCATAACATAATTGTTATTCTAGTGCTTAGTTAGTCGTGTGAAGGTGTATAAAATGTGCATTCATGAAGTTAATCCTGGTTACACTAAATTACAAATGATCAATGTCATAAATCATTGGTTGCCTGTATGAAATATACAGTGTTGGACAAAACTTGGTCCTATTAAATATTACATGAAATATTGAGGATGTTATTTTATTGCAGCACAATGTAAAACGTAAGCAGCACTGACTTGATTCTTTAATTTCAGGCCCGGGGTCTTGGCATATACCCTGCAGGTATGGAGGTGGTTATTGCCAGTCCTTTCATTTTCAGCCCACCTGTGGCTCAAGCCAAGCATCCTGCCCAGGTAAAACGTCTCATCGGCCACACGTTTCTGCTTAATCCTGCCCGTGAATGCCTAGATGTCTTGTTCTATGTTTTGGCTGCGTTTGGAAATGCCTGCTTTGCATGTCAGACGTATTTTATGCTTGAATCAATATTTGAATCTTTTCTGGTTTTGTTTGTGCTTTTCAAATTTTGCTTCATGTGCAAATGTGTGTTTGTTATGCTACCCGTGGTTCTTTGGATAGTAACCCTAGGCATTATTGTGATAGTGGCGCCATAGAAGTTGATTGATTGATTGATTTTGATTGTTTTGCCCAAAAGCATGCAAAACCTCATATTTCAGTGTCCAGATAAAGTGTCTGCCTAACAACTCACAAGTAAAAAAAACTAGTGTCAAAGTTTGTGACTTGACCAGCAGCCACCTGGTTACACTGACCTTTGCCCAGCCTACATCCCATCTTGCCCATAGCTATTTCAAGAAAGATTAAGCCCATAAGAATAAACAGCTACTACTCTACTACTACTTCCCCAAAGCGCTATATAAATTTATGAGATTTTACTTACTTTCTCCAAACTGTGACTGTGGATACAGCGTTATGAACATCATAGCAATTCTCTCTCTCTCTCTCTCTCTCTCTCTCTCTCTCTCTCTCTCTCTCTCTCTCTGTGAGTGTAATTAAGATCGCCATTTCTAATTTCCATGAAGTTTTAATCAGACCTCAAAAGTTTCTGACTTGACCGAGACGACCGTAGAATATCGTTTGGCAATGCAAATAACATTGTACAACTTTAAATCAGAACGTTTACATTGGACAGCGCATTGTCTTTGCCGCGGAATGTCTGTGAATCGCAGTGGAATGTCCGTTGCAAATGCTGATTCTGTGCAGTTTATGCAGACTGGACCGTCGTCGTCCGTCCCTCTGATTTGCATCAATTAATTTCGTTTTCAATCGGTTCAAAGTTTCCTCATCTGTGATGCTCTTCTGTTTCGCTGTAACCTGTGATTTCAATGTGTTTATTGCTCGTATCACCTGTGCTGCCTGTCAGAGTTAACTTCTGTGGAATATTTGATGAGTAATTCAGGTAGATGATACCTGTGGTGCTCAATGCTCATGAATGCATTTCTTGCAGTGCTGTGTGTGTGTGTTTGGTGACCCTTTGGATAAAATGACCTTGCTTGACTATAAGTACATCAAATTTCGATTAAGTAATTGGGAATAATAATAATAATAATAATAATAATAATTATGCACTTCTATACCACCATTTCTAATACTCAAGGATATCAATCGATAGTATTTCAAATCCATCTGCAAAAGACCAGGTCATTCCAGAGATCAGTCAGAGGGAAAAATAAGCAACTGCTGTGGATCTACTCTGAAAGGCGCTATATAAATCCATGAGATTTTGCTTATTTTATACCCTTAATATCAAGTACAGTGTATATGCAATTATTATTATTATTATTATTATTATTATTATTATTATTATTATTATTAGAATGCTTAACAGACGTTGCAACAGGTTATAACTAACTGAGCCACTTGGTTAAATGACTGAAATGACTCATACAGTGACTTTGAATCTCCACTCTAGAGCAAGGCTTTTAGCAAATATTGTAATTTGTTTTGACTATTTTTGCGTTAGGCCCATTTGCCGTTTGCCACTGATTATCCGCATGAGGCCGCGATTTTGTCTCTGTGAAGTGAATTAATTACTGTCCCGCTCATTCGGTCATTCTGACATTCCTTTCTGTCTTTCGCTGGCATAACTTTTGGCTATGCTAATATTGTAGCATTTCTTTTGGCTCAGACCAATCTGCCTAATGAACGCAGGCTTTGAATGCCTTCACAGCGTGTGATGGTAATGGCCAGTTCTGCTCAGTTGAATAGGCATTTGCCCGCTCCAAATTCTCAGGAAAATACGAAAAGGTCCTGTTTCAACGGGTTTTTCGTTGACCTTTCGAAGAATATGAAATCAAATTTCCAATGCATGTTAAACACAGAGAAATCTTTCTTAAATTAATAACTGCTTAAAATGTTGATCTAGACTTAGATTTACGATGTATTCCATTAGATTACATCTTTTCCACAGCGAACGTTATTTGCTTGGCTTATGCTTTGGTAATCTAATTAATCTAATTATCTAATATAATTGTTTTGGTTTCTTAAATAACGGAGTTAAGAGTTTGTACACCATCGCCTTGCATTTACTCTAAGATCAGTTTCTTGCCATTTGATTGAGACACCAACTCTGTGAACTCTCTTTTGTTACATCCCAGTTGAAGGCAGTGGCGGCTCCAGGATTTGGCAAGTGGGGGGGCGTTAAGGTGGCAGAATCTAAGCATGGAGCCGACTATTTTTCATAAGTTACCACATGAAAGAAGAATATCATCCTCAATGGGGTGGGGACCAGGCATTAAATAGGGGACATGGCATGTTAGATATGGATGATTCAAAGTCAAAAGTAATATGTCTTGTAATATTTAAGTTTTTTGCCATTTTCTGAGCTAACATTTCAGCATATTCTTTTCAAGATAGATTTTGATCTATAATGAATTCTAAGAATTTTTAGAAGACTTTTGAAGAATTTCTACATTATGTATTTTAATTTTAGGTAGGCTTAAGGGATGAGGCTTGTGTTGGGGTAGAAATTGATAAAAGTAGTTGTTTTGTCGAGGTTGAGACATTGAGTACTAATTTATTTATTTGGAACCAGGTAGAAATTTTCCCATTTAATTATTGATCAGTGTAATAAGTGAATTTAAGTTATTCGGACTCCCTATGACATTATTGTCATCAGGAAATAGTTGGTAGTTAATGGGGCAGAAATTTCATTTTCCTTACTAAGAGTTATTTGGCATAAGTTTTAAGCACACCTTTTTTCATAAATTGAGAATATTTGAATATGTCTGATCTGACTGAGCTTTCCTGCCTCTAATTCAGATTGTATTTGAGGTGCCTTAGCCTGAGGCCCTAGGCATTATGACGGGCGCCATAGAAGTTGATTGATTGTTTGATTGATTGATTGTTTGATTGATTGATTGGTCACAATTGTATTCAGTGTAGTATTTCTTGTAGATTCTTGACGACCTGTGTTTGTTGTACGGTTGGGGTCAACCTCTCTACCAGATGTTCTCTGCACTGAAACAGGAAGACAATGGAAGTACCGCCTATCTGTACTTTTGCGAGGTCTGAGTTCTGGAACAGAATTTAAAGACAATTCTTTTGTTGCTGACATACATTTTTATGAGCGATTTCATCAGAATCTCTTTCTTAATAGCAGAGGTGTAGCGTCCCAATGGCTACTGGGGCTTTAGCCATGGGCGGCACACACAGAAAGGGGCGGCAAATTTTGGAAGGGACCTTTTTTTGCTTGTTGGGTTTGTCAAGGAGTTTTGGCGAAGGGGCGACAAAATTTTGCGGCGACGACACTTTTAATGCTTGTCAGGTGTAATAAGAGTGAAATTGGGGCAGTATTTTTGCCAGGAGCCATAGGCGGCACTAGTGCACGCTATGCCACTGCTTAACCCCTTAACCGGTTGCCCGAGAATACTCGTCCATTTTACATTACGTTACAAATAAGTGGCAGGTTAAGGGGTTAATAGGCCTATTCGGTTGCAGTTCCTAAGCAGAAGGATCCGCTCCTTATGCACATAAACCCCAATCCTGTCTTTTGGTGTTGGTTATAGCCACTTTCTAAGGCAGAAATATGTAATGTAATCGTAATGTATCATAGCAAGTATGAATGGAATACTTTGTTTTGAAGTATGTACACGAGTCCGGGACAGTCAAAATATTTCAGTTGTTTTTTCCCCGGGCGTCCCGCCCCCCAGTCGACTTTGAATACCTAAGAAACAACCACTCCTGGGAATAAAAGAAATGTTTTGCCCCTAAAAGGTGAATTGCAGGACGTGAGAATGTGCTACTGGTTCGTATTTTTGGTGAAACAACTTCATTTGAATGTATTTGGGTTTCATTGTAGCTGTGGATTCCATCGCTGTCGAGTCTCGGGATATTTCGATCTCCGGTTTTCAGCTTCTCAGCGGACGAGGCGAAGGACGGCGCGGCGCAGTGCGCCCTGCTCGAACTGTCGAAAAAGGGTATCGTGTGTTCGAGTGAGACATTAATTAATTTCTATCTGATGTAAATTCAAAGAGTAAAATAAAATTAAAGTAAATAAGAGACATTTTGGCGGTGCAAAAGCAACATTTGTGTTAGTACATTTGTTTGAAATCATTGGCCAATTCTTAAAAAGCAACAGGAATCATATTAACCTTGCCCCCCCCCAAAAAAAAGTTCAGCCTTCAGTGGGAGGGGGGATGGTTATGAATCAATTTTTTTTTCTCTGAGGGGTTTGGTTTTGCTGTTACCTTTAACAAGGAACAACAGTATTTTGGTTGTTTGGAGCATACATTTGTGAAGATCTTGCCTGTACCACAGGGTTCAATACTGGAAATCTGCCATTGTTGCTCTTTATTTGATCCTGGGTTTTCACAGATATATATTGCTATGTAGAATTGAAATTATTGTTGCTTGTGTAAGACTCGGGAGGAGGGGGGGGTTCTTTGTAATCTTACATGTTACCAGGTGATAAGCATGAAGCTGATAAATATAGCATTGTAACTGATTACCAAGAAGGCTGTAGTAATAAATTCCAGCTGAAATGCAGAGACAGTAGTAAATCAATGACTAAAATTGGTCTAAAACTCTAAACCAACACCTAAAGTAGTGTCATATTAATCAATCATCATGAAAGCGCTATATTAATGTAACTAACCAGCAAATCGTTATGAAAGTTGGTCTTGATTTTAAATTAGAAAAATTGTCACCCTTTGATGTACCTTGCTGTTTTAAATATTTATTTATTTTCTATAAACAGTCTAAACTTTGGTTTGGTTAACTGGAGTATGTCCATTTTCATTGAGTTCAATTTTACACGGTTGGGGTTAACTGGAGTTGTTCTTTCACCGGATTGTGTTTCCTGATACCTGAGAACCCTTGTGTGTTGAGAGGCGTCCGTAAAGCCAAGTGCACAAGTATCCAGGCGGCGTGGAGCCCCTTATCTCAGTCACAGCAAGTGTGATATATTACTAAAAGCGCCTGCATTTCTAGCGGCCGCCGTTTTTCTCCATGTCTGAACATGTTTTCAATCATAGACGGTCTTTATTGGAAGCATTTTAACCAGATTTCATTATCTGATAATGAAAAAACGCTAGTCAGAAACAGACATGGGCTTATGTGGATGGATGTCCGACCAGTCCAACAATAGTAGTAGACTGACCATTCAGTGGTGCTTTTCTATGCTAGGTATTTTGGAGACTGTACAGTGGTTGTTGTTAGGTCTTGGTCTTTTCAATGTTAAAAATGAACTTTACTTGTCCAGTATTTGGTGTCGATATTTTTTCTCCAAAGGGTCGGCAGGCAGAAAAATTCAAGTGGGAGGCTTTGTGGTCGCGCGTCAACCATAATGATCGCTGGCTGGGCATGTACAGTAGTTGATCAACCAATTAACTTCTATGGCGCCACTCTCAAAATCTAGGACATGTACGCTTACCGATGATGTGCATTATACGGATCCTTGTTCTGTTCAGCAGCAGTTGGGTCGCCATCTTTGAATCCGGGCGTTGGATCTCTACCAGCCGTACTTCCGGCGCCAGCTCCGTCAGTTCCGGCAGCGGGTCCGACCCTGACGGTGCCCGGAATCTATCCCGGTGCCCAGATTGTGCCGACCGCCCCTCAGCAGTTCATGCTTACGGGCGGTTCGTACGGAGAGCTGCAGCCAGACTTGTCTCCACCGAGCTCCATTTTTTCCATGGTCGCTGGTCCTGCGTATTTCGTCTCCGGTGGAAAAGCTCCAATAGGAAGCACGATTCCAGGTTGGTTGTCTGGAAATTCTCATAATTATTCTGATCCGCTGTACTTGTTCTGGTACTCTCTTGATAAGTATTACGGTACTTGACATTCCTGAACTTAGGTAGCAATTTATTCTTGTGGCACTTTGAGTGGGGCAAATGTAGAATTTTCAAGTCTAAATCTGGTGGACAAGGGTTTATAATATAATATGCGGTGTAATAAGGTTTAAAGTAGGGTCTGCCATGTGTGTGAAAACCAGTGTTGTTACAAAACTGTCTGAATAAAAACTATTTCTTCAAGAGAAATCCAAATTATGCTTTGTGGTGCTAAAGCAAAATCTCTGGCCACAAATAGTACACTGTCACAGTAATACTAAACTTTCAAAAACTGTGGTTTTGAACAGTAAGGCTTAAATGTTTTTGTTTTTTTCAGTTGTCAATTCGATTCCATATGCAACAATTCCAACATACAAGTTCTAGATCGAGGACATGGTTTTTATCAGTGAATTTTGAAGCTTTATAAGAAGACAGGCTGGCCTTGGTGAGTTAACGAAGAACGGAGATACGGAATAGGTTTATTTCATTGAGCAAGTGATATCATTGTAATGATGCAAGTACATAAGGCCAAAGGAAACCTGGGTGTGCTTTTAAAACAAATGGATTGATTAAGTATTCATTGTGATATGTGGGTATGTTAATGCCAGCTAAAAATCTAGTGTCAAACAGACTTTTAGAAGTTTTTCTATGTTGACTACAAACATTTGTGTTAACTATTTTTGCTTTGAACATTATAAATGATCAAAATATTGTGTATATTATAATTGTTCGCAACTGCTTCCTGTTTTTTTGGAGTCTTATTAAAAAACAAGATTCATATTAATTTTGTTTGTGTTAAGCCAAGTTGTTTTTATAATGGTTGCCTGTCTTGCTGATTGATACAAAGTTTACTGAGTGTTGATTGCTGTAATGTAATTCATATTCAAGTTGTGAATTCAATTTTGCAGTTTTTCTCAACTTTCTTTAGAATGCAATTCAATTTAATTGGTGAGTTTTTTTAGTCAAGATGTGTGACGTGCTTCTGAGTTTATGAGTTGAAAGTACTGCAGTATCATAAAATCTTGAACCTCTGCATTGTGAATTTGGGCTTCGGTGGTTCATTCGATATCGTTCAAAACTAACAACAGTGTTTACCAACTGTCGACCAGCCCCACGGTCTTTGTCACCGAGCCTAAGCCAATTTCTAAAAGTCATCAACCTACTTGACGTTCAAAAAGTGTACTTTGAAGCCCGCAAAGTATCTTGAAATACTGCAGAAGCATAGACTCACTGAGGACTCTGTCTGTGACTGGAAAGCAGTGGTCAACGATACTTGAAGTTACAGAATCCCTGTCGCGCATGTTTTCGTATCCTATGGCGTTTTATTAATACAAATGTTTGATGTTTACAGTTTGCTGAATTTGTTCAATGGTTTTATTCTTGTTTGTGTTATTATAGCTAATATTGTTCACCTGTATGGTAACTGAGTTTGTTGCTAAACTGTTTTGTACAAACGAGTTTTCACTTTTCAACAAACGTTTTTATGCATCACAATAATATCAAATTCAGTGAACAGTGCTTTAAAACTAAATCATCAATTTCCAAATACCAACGGTTGCTTTACAGTTCACAAGAGTAATAGGCCTAAATTATTATATATAATAATTAATAATTATCACATTTAAACTCCAATTTTACAATAAATCATGAATGCTAGTGAGTAAGATCAAATCTAAGTTGGACCAGTTGAAAATGAAAACGTCATCATAGAACTATAATAAAGGCAGATGTTCAATAAAGTTTCCCCTCTGCTAAAAAAATGCATTGATTTCCCTCGTCGTTATCACAAAAATTGATTTCAATGATTACCACAAATTCTGTGCCTAAACATCCAATGAAATTCAGAATTCTAAAATGGAATTCTTGTCTACCGCAAAAGCAGATTTTACAAAAAACGTAGATGCAGTTAAAAAATCAAGCTGTCACAAAACACCAATGACAAAACGCCACCTGTGGTCCGAAAAAGAAATTAACATAATGCGCCCCATCTCACAGTAAACAACCAAGATGAGTTCGTTAAACCTGCAAATATCGATAACACTGAAACAGGTCCAAATAATCTGCACAACAAGACAAAGTAGGACACAAGGCTGCACAGTGAGGCAGAATTAAAGCTTACTAATCACAGTCATGCTATGGAATTCAATGATCCATTGCTTTGAAGGGACAGCTTGCATACTTAAAAACAATGTAAATGTCACAAATTTTATGACACTTGTCAATTCACTGCATCCAAACCTAAATTTTAAAAGCTGAAAACTCGGTTTGTGTCTCTAATACAATACAATACATGATCTACATAAGTACATGAACCACATATAAGTACATGATCCACATAAGTACATGATCCACATAAGTACATGATCCACATATAAGTCCATGATCCACATAAGTACAGTCAATTTAAAATCAATTACTTCTAAAACCACAAAATTTAAAAAACCTTATAATACCTTTTATGTACCACAGACGATTCAAACTAGGGATAGACTAGGCAACTGATGCATTTACATGTAAAGTATGTCGAAAAGCAAACCAGCAAATCATAGATAAGTGCAGACAAATGATTGAGAAATTCAACAGAATGCACAATAAGCATTAAGTCCAAGACACTCTTCTGAGTCTACTCTAATGGCTCAATGGTACTTGTCCTCCACGAAGGTGGAATCTCCTTAAAGTCCCCATCCACATAGACTCTGAAATCAGAAATAACAGTATTAGCAGTAATTGCATAAGCATAAAATTCTGTTATGCATCTTTAGGCCCAAGCCCCAATTTTCGAGAGGCTACCATAGCATATCGGGATGGTATAGAGGTTGGGCACCCACATTTTCATCCAAGTATATGCCAGTGAGAAGTGGTAATAATAAATAATAATGCACCAGTTCTAATACAAGTAACTAAGTTGGTACTCAAAATACTTCTAGACTGCTGGCCTTGTCAATCTGACTGACCTTTCTGGCTTGACCTGGTTCTAATATGGATTGGATTTGGTTATGTCATTGGCTGACACCTCAGGCATTATGATAATGGCGCCATAGAAGGTATTGATTGATTGATTGATCCAAATTGCAGGTCAATGACAGAGAAATAAGATGGGATAGACTGGGGGAAAACATGGACACTCAAATTACACATTGCAATGGAAGATCCTAAATATCAAATTGCAGACATTTGGGTAAACCACAGAAAAGATAAATTTCAGTGCAAGTTCCAGGTACATTGTAAAATTATGTCAAACTGTGAAGCTACAAAATTTAATAATAATAATAATAATAATAATAATAATAATAATAAAGCTTGCATGAATTATATCAAAATCTATCTACAGATCCACATATTAAGAGGATGCAACTTCAGTCTTTCTAATTCGTGGTTTCCTTAGAAATGCTGACATACCTGATATGTACACGGAGATTTTCTCTATTCTGGTTTTTCTCGCGGTCATTATAAACGAATGTGGCGTCAGGGCCGAGCATTTCCTGCCCTCCTGTCATGAGTCTTGTGGTCACGGACTCCACTCCACAAACCTTAGCACCTGTACAAGATTGTGAAAGACAGAATAATTCAGTGAAGGTTTATAAGAATTTTGAAACAACTAAAGCATTAGAAAATAGGATATGAAAAATCATTTATGAAAGTTTAGTACGTGTATTTAAACTATGAAAGCAATTCAGAACAGGATCCAAATGCCCGGAGGTATTTGGGAAAACATCAACACAAATTAATATGACGTAGCTGTTTTTACAATCTGTAAATGTCAATTACGATAACAGGATAACAGTTGGCGTAAGGTAACACAAGTACGTGAAGCAGCTCATTTGCAGCGAAAAGTTTTGTAATTTATCTGATATACATTGACTGTTCACTGGTCAGTATTTATTCAGTGTATTCAATCTGCACCATATTTAACTAAGCAATTCTGGCATTTATTATGTTCATAAATTTTCATGGTTTGTAGATTTATGGGACAGTTTGGAATTAAGGCCCAA
The DNA here is from genome assembly GCA_018105865.1 of Metaphire vulgaris. Lineage (NCBI taxonomy): Eukaryota > Metazoa > Annelida > Clitellata > Crassiclitellata > Megascolecidae > Metaphire > Metaphire vulgaris. Next base: position 30,042,048 of record CM030833.1, read on the forward strand.
TAAGAGTGGAAACACTAAATGGATTTCAATTTTACCCAGCAGAATTTGCCTATTATTGAATGTAAGTGAAATTATGGTTATATTCACATAGGTCAATGATTTTTAAACCATTCAAAAAATGCTATCTTTATTTTAGGCAGACATAATACATCCTTATCATCAGTCATGATATATGACAATTCAAACAATGGTCGGCTCGCAATTGAGTGCCAGAAAACATTAAAGCTTCCTGGATGATGAAATTAAGGAAGCAACTATGAAATCACCTCACTATGTAATGCAGCCATTGTTATCAACACAAATGAAGACTAAGGAATAACATCAGAATTGGAAATTAACATCAAATAAAGCGATGATAGAAGAGCTATGTCGTACATTTACATTTGAATTTAAACAGGGGCCTACCTAGGGTATAACAGGCAGGGCAGATTCCCTGGGTTCCCCTTGAAAGAGGTGCCAAAAAACCTTATATAGCTCTACTTGGCATAGAAAGAGAAGAAACTGAGAAAACTGACTTTGAGTTTGACTACATCATAGACCAGTTTGCAACAGTAAAAGCAAGAAAAGTGGTTTTAATTTTGCACCAATAAAATGTCATGATTTTGTTAATTAAAAATTTGCTAACCTGTTAAACCAATTTAATTTTCTTTCACCCCCCACCTCGGCCATGGGGGCCAAATACCGTAGGTATGCCCCATAAATTAATTTAAACAAAATACCCAACAGGTGGAGGCTCACCTGAATATGACAGCCAAGCGTTGATCTTGTCTTCAAGTTGCCGCAGGTCCTCGAAAAGCCCTTCGAGAGGAACCGGGTCTTGTTCGTCGGAAGCAACGTTTACCGCCCGTCGGAGCTGTGACGGAGTAAACACCTTGTAGAAGAGCTTCTTTGGAACGACATCACCTGGTCCACCTGTAGCTCCCAATCCACCACCTGGAGAGACGGCCTGATGGAAGACGATGCGCAGCACCTGGAAGTATTCCGTCTTCTGGTGACTGAGGCTACCGTAGGCGCTACCATGTTCCTTGTAGTTGCAGCGGTCCCAGAGGGTGGCCTGCGAGTCCACGTTTTCTGCAACAAGGCAATACAGGGTACAGTGTAACCTCGCTAATGTCACAGCGAATAAATTCACATCATTTTTCGGTTTTCTATCACCATTGACATTTTGAATGCATTTATTCCCATTCTGCTCCATTACTCAATACCAGAACAGTCAACAAAACTCAACATCAACACAAATTATCAGCAAACACCAGTTACAATCTGTAAATTACAGATTACAATCTGTAAATTACAGATTACAATATGCAAATACAGATTACAATCTACAGATTTCCTAAAAAGATAACGTCGTTCCAAAGAAGCTGTAACTCTGATCTAACCTTTCTTCACTTTGACGAACAATCCTTGTGCGTTGATGAACTTGAGGTTCGAATTCGAATGGATCCATCTCGCCGCTTTGCGCCAGAGATCAGAGAACACCTCGTAGCCCTGGTTGTGTGGAGTCCGCTGGTCACAGGAAGGAATAAAGTCACGGAATCCTGTTAAACAACGTTCACAAATGGTTCACATGAACAACAACATGCAACAGTCTACGCCAGTGGCGTAAACTTGGATGAAAAAAATGGGGGCGGCATCCAGTATACCTTCCCTCTTTCCCATGGTAGCCTCTCAATAGCTGGGGGCTGGGCTCGAGCATAGAGGCCTAATAGAAGTTTACGCCTATGGTCTACCTCAAGGTAATTATTCACCAACACATCACCATAGAGATAGTCTACTAACCACGTGACTTTCTATGCAAACGGATATAATATTATATCAGTGTCTTCTATCCTGTTCCAGAAAACGCCAAATGAGCCAACAAATAGTCTGCCTTTCGATTTTAAAACTCTAATAAGAAACTGTTGTGCTGCTAAGTAAGTAAGATCCAGTATCTGCCTATGTCGCCGTATTTCTGGTCTTCGAGACCGTCCTTCTTGAAGATGTAGAGCAGACGGACGAACGAGATGAAGTCACGTGACTTGTCTGGTTGCTCGTTCCAGCAGCAGACGTCAGGGTCATTGACGTCACCCAACATGTGGAGTGTCTCGAGCTTCACGATCTTACCTGATATAAAAGCATCGTACAAACCGTACGTACACATTCAAAACAAATATACGGTGATTGCTGAAAGCAAACGCTACGGAAACCTTAAATAGTAAGCCATTCAAAAAATTCCTTCTGCATTTCAAAGCCAAAATTTCCTGAAATAACTCTCGAGGTATGCTGTTACAAAAGATGCAGCAGCAGCCTTACCGGACACGCTTCGCTTGAACATATCTCCGTTTATCTTTGTGAGAAGCGAAGGAAAGGCGTCGGACTTTCCCTCAAGAGTGTAGTTGATGTATCCGAGTTTGAAAGGACCCTGACAGGAAGACTGGTCGAAAAAAGTCTCGTCGTAGACAAAATACCACACCCTGAAGGACACAAAATTCACAGCGGCGGCACCACATGACTGACCTTTGTACAGTAACTGGGCTAAACTCTTCGGAATTAATAAAATAAGTTACTGAAAGAATGTGAAAATTACCTTGAAAAATATAGGTGCAGAAACTGAGCTACAGAAATTATGCTCCACGCTAATACAGAATATGTGTAACTTTTGCCTGTGAATAAGACTGACTATAGGGCTGATGCTCTAGGCATTATGATAGTGGCGCCATAGAAGTTGATTGATTGATTGATTATTGACTGACCACCAAAACTACAACGGCAATCAACAAAAATGTCTCGGATAGTCGCTGTAATTGAGAAATAAACTCTTCAAAGTGATATTTCCGACATTTATAGAACTAACAATAATTTTGGTTTTTCTTTCCAAATGGGTCAGATAAAAAAGAAAGTAAAACTATTAAAAAAGCTATTTATGAGAATCAAAATGGCAGTCAAAATAGTCATTAAGTGCCCGGAAAAAGTCTCCTTTCGCTTAGCTCTGAAGAAATTACCGAGATAATATTATATCCATCCAATATTCTTTACTAAATTATAACTACTGCAGATATCCAGCTATATCAAACACATAAAAGCTAAAAATATCTTAGGAAGCATGAAAAAATGACAGGTTTGATAAAATGACAACATAATTATGCACAGTAACTACGGAGAATTAAAGAGAATTGTCAAGTTTCCAACTTATAAGGTTTTTTCCTTTGAAGTATCACATGCAGTGGTTTATTTCTCGCTGTTTAAGTACATGCCTCCAGGATGGTATAACTACCAAGCAATAATGCAGATAAACTGTAAGCCTTGATTGGTATGCTAATTTGGATGACCGTGACAGCATTAATTGCCATCAAGAGAAAAGAACAGCAGAGTGTCAACTGTAGGAGAAAAGGTCATGCATAAATAAATCGTTCCATCAACAAAGTGTCACTTTGTCGCTCCCTAACACTCGGACAATCTGAAAAGACGAAGCGCGCGGCACTTCGACCGCCGCTCGCACTACCGTACCTGAGACCGCGGAAGACTTTGGTTTTCTTGTCGGAGTGCATGCTCTTCTGGAGTATTCCGCTGTCCGTGAAGATCGGTCGATCGACGGACATCCACGTTACGGTTTCGAAGGAGAACACAAGTGCCTGTGGATTCTGGATCGACCATTGATTTGCACGTTCGATCAATGATCTAAAATCAACGACAAACACAGCAATAATAGGATCATAAGAACTTGAAAAAGCTCGATCACAGACAAATTCATGAATAATGCATGAATACTTAATTACAGGTTCTGAACATGCATGAGATATTAGCATAAAACCCATTTTATTATCTTTTAATATTGCTTTTGCCTGAACAATACCCAGCATTATCACCGCAATATAAAGACCATGAAACATTACACATGACAGCAGTGTGCCTTTCCTAACACTGTGACAGGCTACATTGGTAAACGATACATAATTATATTTAGGTTACACGATCCTTGCATATGGCAAGCAATTAAAATAAAGTGCAATAGATACAATGCCAAGTCAACAGCCAAAAAGCGAAGGTCACCGATTTGACCTGACTCGACCTTCTTATGTCAAATGTCAAATGCACTTGACCTGACCTTAATATATCATCAAATTCTGACCAAAAGGGAACTAACGAAAATCGCTCGTAGTCATCTTCTTTCTTGGTCTTGACGCAGTTCGGCATAAAATCCTGATGTCGCAATTTCCATTTCAAGAAGCTCAAATTCTCGTGGCGGTGAAGTCCCGGCAAAAGAATGCGATCTTCGTTCGGCACGGTGATCGAACTGCTGGAAAGATTGTTGTTTCTTTCGCTGATCGAGGGACTGGCGATCGAGAGGGAGCTCGGAGTGACTGGACTGCTGTGGCTGGCGTTCGGATCCGGAAGAACCTGGACACCGATTATCCGCTTTTCCACAACCGACACCGGTCTTGCTTTCTGATTCATCGTTGGCTGAATGCAACAAGAAGACATGGATGCAAAGTGAGAATAAGTTTCAAATAACAAAATACCAACAGCTGCTGATCATGAATGCTGATAAACGCTTTCTAAATAATAACACATAATTATATTTTCTATTTCTATTTAAAATTCACGTTTTGTCTATTTGCTTTTTTTGGCTGCAGAAAATACAAAACAAAATTTGATATAATTATATAATCATAACAAAAACTGAATGTGATAATAATAAGTAAGCACAACTTAAAACTTATGCTAAATTGCTGATTGCATCCATGCTAAGTATATTTTAGAAACATATCCACATCAACATAACTATCATTATGCATATGACATTAGGAGATGGACTCCAAATCCCAGTCAAGATCCAGTTTAAGCCAGATAAGTTGGTCTTATTCAGCGGGGAACAATTTACAGTCAATAAGTAGAACTGAATTTAGCTTGAAAGGATATACGATAGTACGGAAGCCAGAAGAGGCCATTTTGCCTGCATGCACAAAAAAATTATAAGTGTAGAAACAGGAAATGTCCTCATCATGCTTCCGTAGGATAGAGACAGTGGGAGAACGTATAGCTAGCGAAGGTAGAAATAGGGGGATTGGAAAGTGAGGGGGTAGGAAGGGAGGAAGTTGATAAAATATCGCCCCATCATAATCGGCCAAAGTTCCCCTCAAAGTTTAGAAAATGATGTTGTACATAGCAGCAGCAGATTTAATCTTGTTTGTGGATATGAAAATGGATTTGTCCAATGTCACGTGGTATTGCCCTGCACTTTTATTGTGAGGACTTAGATTACCCTGGATACTGCCTTGCCTCAGGGTATTAGAAATGGTGCTATAGAAGTGCACAATTATTAGGGAATATATCATTCTGTTAAAGCCACGACAGCTCATACACTGGAGAAACTTAGTTTCATTGTTAAACTGCTTCATTACATCTACTACACTATTAGGCTTTCTACTACATACTACAACAACAAATGCACATGGCTCTCAGCAAGCCTTATCTATTTGGTCCACTCTTATCTATGTTTTATCTTTCACAATCACATCGGCCACGGAAGTGATAGACTTTGAGCCAGTTAAGCAAACAAGTATTAAAGTGCTTGCCAGAAGATAGCAAATACAACAATTAATCGTAAAAATTCCTAAAATAACACGTTTACAAATCTCTCTCTGATTTCTCTAATTCAACCACTCAGCCTTGTCACACTTGTGAAAGCAAAATCATAACTTTCACAAGGCTGAGCAATTGAATTAGCAACAATGCTAATTAGTAGCAGCAACTAAAATGCATTAACTCATACATTCACAGACAGACAGACAGACAGACAGACAGACAGACAGACAGACAGACAGACAGACAGACAGACAGACAGACAGACAGACAGACAGACAGACAGACAGACAGACAGAGGTGTCTGAATCACCCAGGATGGATTTTAGGGTGTTTGCTCACTGTACGGGTAGCAATTAGAGTAACTGTTGCTGGGGTCATATGGTGTACTGGACCTGGTTGAGAGCTTTATTACAGACACTCCACCCTCTTCTGCCTCTTCTCTTGTTCTTGTTCAACACAAAAGCTTTTACAATACTGTGTTCCTTACTCCATTGTAATGTAATCTTTTACACATCTTAGGCACAACAACAGAATTATATCCATATTCAAATGCAAACATTAAAAATATTATCTTAATAACATAACATAACACTTTTAATTCGTTTCATCACTCTTCTGAATTTTTGCAAATCCATAGCCTACTGTAGCACTAGCATTGTCCAATTTCAAACAGGGTATCAATTTTATAATATTTTTGGGGTCTATAAAACCTGACAAAGAATATATTTCTGAAAGACTTTGTATAGTGTCGTTTCAAATGGCTCATTATTTTTCGTGGCATTTCGAAAGCTCTAGAAACAAATTGAGACAGAATATATTGACAATTCTAGTACAGTTTGACACAGCAAAGATGGGGACACAAGAATATGTGGTTTTAATTCACTTCATCACTCTTCTGAATTTTTGCATATCTATAGCCTACTGTAGCACTAGTCCTTGCATTGTCCAATTTCAAACAGGCCATGTTGGCCCACCCAATATTTGGCTTGTGGTGCCCTCCATGCATAACAGCTATTCAACAAAATAACAAACATTTGCTTGAATAAGAATAAATCAATGCTAGACATATAATAGACCTATTGACCTATCTTCCTTGTCGGTCACCCATCCACTTACCAAACGCAGTCAATGTGCTTAACCAGGTAGTGAAATCATTGAAGGCTTGAAACAGCAGAGGCAAAAACTGTGGACCTCTTAGACAGCAATAGTGGGGCATCTCGAGGTACTTACTTACTAGAGCACTAAGTATATAAAAAATATTATATTCAACAGTTAAACACGAAAAATTAAAAGTGCGCAGTACGGAAGCCAGTTGAGGACATTTCAATGTGATGCACCAAAAGTTCGGATTAAAATTCGTATATATGAACTTTTACCAATCATGAATCAAGTAGCCAGCATTCTGGTTGAAAGTTCATAGAAATGATCCTTTATTACATATTTTCAAAAAGGAGTCAATACACAGTATATACATCCAAATTATAGTGCTGCAAAAACTAATTGTCCACACCTGGCTTCCGTAGTGCAGCGCCTGCCCTCAATTCCTGGCTTATCTATGCTGTACAGCATACACATGTATACACACATACATGAACAGCCCGTGGATTGCCTACTTATATCTGGTGATTATGTACAGCAATGATAAAACACTTCACCAATGCAGGTGTGTCTTAGCATGAGCTTCACAAAACCCAGTGGCAACACGCCACATGCCAGTTGTATAAGCTCATGAAAATAATTATGCACAAAATGTTGAATATGCATAAGCTCAAGTATACAATACCGGCCATTGTATATTTATCCCAGACGCAAATGCATAGCCAATTTTTTTACAATTGGTCTATTAAATTGACAGGGCAAGGCTATTAAGTAAATATAATTATAAGGCCATTTAGTGAAATAATGTCTTAACTGCCGATATATGCTTCTTTGCCTGTACCATTACAAGTTCATTGTTTGAACAGTGTTGTCTAAGTCTGCCCCTCCCTCCACCCCCACCCCCTCCAATGAAGAAAAATTCTTCAAACACCCGGAACAATCTGGCCTGAGAAGCCATATGTACTACGCATGCTATTCAAACCTAATCCGGATGCTTTCAAATCAACTGAATTATGTTTATCCAATAATTTTCTAGTAATTTGCAAAATAAGGTGTTGAGTCAACTGAAAAGAATTTTTAAAAGGCACGAGAACACCAGAGCCCAATCTGGCTGGTGCATAAGGGGATTGGGGGGGGGTTAACAATTGTCAGTAGACATGCCCTCGAAAGCCCACTTTAAAATCCAATTGAATCATTTAATATAAATTTTAATCCAATCAGAACAAGATCTAAGATGCATAAAAACTTGATTGGGCCATTCAAACCACAAGTTTATGTGCATTATTCAGAGGAAGAGGATGAGGGGGGTCTACATGCTAATCAGTTATGGTCGAAGTATATCAAGGATCCTCCTTGAGTGGAATAACAATTTAGAATGTTCAAGTGCCATAAAACCAACGTCCTATATAGGTTTGATGTGTATTTCATATTCACTTCAATGAAACACGTGACATTGTCAAATGCCTAAGTAAATCAAAGACATTGATAATCACATCAAAAGAGCTGAAGGGACACATGTAACAGCAATAAATCCACTGATTGCCAGATATTTATGGTCTAAGCAACTTAAAACTACGGAAACAATCATACCATTGTTATAATTATTGTTACCTCTGCAATTCATCAACTCAATTGCAAATGAAATTAAAGCAACTCGGTCCATGCACCCAACAAAATATTTTTAATCCCCTTTGGTAGAACTCTTACAAAATGATTAACAGACATCAAGTTAATTTCAAATACAGTAGTAACCAAATACCATTAGCACCTAAATAGGTTATTTCATTTCTACATCTCTAGTTGACTGTGGAGGTAACAATGATATAATTATTTCCGTAGTTTTAACTAGCTCAGTAAACCATTTACTTGGAGAAATTATACACAAACTCTGACTTGTACATAGGCATACACTGTACAGAATACAATTAAACGTGGTCAAATGGCTGGATAATACTGAACGGGTCCAGTGTAAATGAGATTACAACAAAGATAGACTACAGAACTATGCTGCACAAACACATGCATGCCATCTGTCAGCCACCTGGACTTATAAGGCCTGATAATAAAAGCCTCCTAGAAATAACTGGCTATCAAGGCCATTAATTGCTTTCTAAAAACACCCACATAGTGACATAGGTGATGAAAAGAAATAGCCAACAGGCAGGCAAATGCCTCTAAACAGTCACATGGAATAGTGTATTAGATAAACTATCAGAGTCTATTAATGGTTTCTTAAACCAGTATAGACTACTTTGATTTGGAAGCTTGGTCTTTGCACATCTGATTTGAATCAACAAGGAAGTTAAAAAAACAGTAAGTAAAATCAAGTGAATTTATAATGCGCTTTGCAAGGTAAAAGTAGTACATCTGTGGCTTCTTATTCTTATTAAGCACTTAGTTTAAATATGAAATAGCTCTAGCCAAAGGTGGGGATCAGACAGGCATGGTCATTCTATCCAAAGGGTCGTCATTGGTTGGGACGTTATGGCCTCACATAATAAAATGTTCTGTCTGCTGCTTAATTAAATAGGTCGGTTAACTGGTCACGAATCCAACACTACAAATCCCATGTACTCAAAATAATAATGTAATATTGCTGGTAATATCTCAACCAGTCAATGACTAACCGAGGAAACACTACCGGTAGACCCGAAACCTGCAACTACACTACAACAATACACTTGGCCTAACAACAAGTTATCAAGTGCCATGCCCACTGCATTTGTTGGAAGGCATGCAGTACTTTTTTCAACAAATGCATAACCGGAGGCTAATGATGCACTGCACTCCCAGTCCCAGTACATGCCTAAGTTATCATCCATCAATGCCCAAAAATACCAATTGCCCTGCATTGTAGATTTGTAGTTATTTAAGTAAAGAAATGCTCAACAGTAAAATTATCAAACTATTACTTTTGCTCGAATAGTTTTATGCCCAGCTGTTGGTTAACTGTCTTTCTACACTTAAACCAGTTTCAATTAAAACCCAACTGAATTTGATATCATTAATTCCATTTCATTCATACAGTTCTATTCTATTCATCACGAAAACAACTGTGCCTAACACCAGTTATACCATCCAGTTATTTGATAAACAAATCCGATATGAATAGTGAAATTAAAATGATAAAAAGAGTTAAAATATTTTGTGAACATCTTTTCCCAAATTGTGCAAAGGTGCGGTGTTCAGAAACTTGAGGTAAGATGCAAAAAAGGCTGTCTAAACCCAATAGCTTTTTAGATATTGTCACTGACAAATTCTGAAATAAATTTAACCTAACCTATAACGGTTTTATGCCTGGTATACAAAACTGGTGAAAAACCAAGTGCATGTTCCCTTACCTTGTAGGTTTTCACGCTTTCAGCGAAGTTCCTGATGCCAATATCACTCAATCAATTAAACACTTACAACCAAATGTTAGTGAAACAAGAGATATAGAATTGAAGTTCTGAATGTTTGTTTCTTTCCAAATCTTTAAGGCCGCACACGATAGAATCCTATTTAAATGTTCAACGCAAGTCATTTGAATATGTACACACGTTAAATCCTATCTTAGAATATCATTAAATTGCCCGATCATTTCTTAGCTTTAACGTATTTAATTGTTACAATCACTTTAAGCCCACTCGTCTAAGTCGCCTTCTAGTGTAATGGGCAGCTTTTATTGAGTTATAGCAAAGTACCGGAGGCTTTGAAAGCCGAGAGCACTGACGGTGTGCACTGCGCAGAGCACGTGGTCTTCGCCGTTGTTGTACGCCGCGCCCGGATAACTGCACGCCGAACTGTACGCGCAACGACGAGAGAAAATCACATCTGGTAGGATAATACAAGAAAATGCTGGTTTAACCAAGAGCTATGGAAACTGAAGAAGCATTTTTGCACTAAGTGTGGAAACAAGGATTTTTTTAACGAAGGTCAATTGGGATTAACACGAGTGCTGCTGCGTTAATTTTGCTAGAATTTCAAAGGTGAGATTCAACTTTTCACACCTGGTGGGAAATGTCCGATCATATGAACAATGACTAACAATCTGTCTGGATTTTTTGTTATCGGAAACTTAAGATCTCGACTCGTTACGCAGACACGTAAAATAATAATAATAATAATAATAATAATAATAATAATAATAATAATAATAATAATAATAATAATAATAATAATAATAATAATAATAATAGGAGGCTAAGTAAGCCTGTGTGAAAAACTCTGCAATAACTATCTAATAATAATAATAATAATAATAATAATAATAATAATAATAATAATAATAATAATAATAATAATTAATAAACAGGGTTTAGAACATTGGAGTAGCTCGGTAGGATCTGCCCTGTATGTTGATAAGTCCATTATTTTGTTACAGGATATTCGACTAAATTAAATTAAACCCCGGTTCATTTACGAAATCATAGCCTAAATTATTACGACTTGCTGATACTTTACGTCTAAGTTTAAGAAGTGCCTACAAAATTACAGAAGTCTTCAATCTGTTTAGAAATTCATGATAGAATTTAATTTCTGGGACTTTTATTTGCTGAATTTCTGGCAATGTCGCTGGCCGAATACGCGTCTAACCAAGAGACCATAGAGTCATAGACAAGTCAACGCTCGGCTGAATATACGTAATAAGATATCTATGGTGCTAAATTAAGCCCACTCGCTGACACTCAGCTCATCGTCATTACTTATTAAGAAACGCAATGCGTAGCAGTCATCGTCAACTTCCGTCATGTCATCATCTCTAACGTAATGTGTGAACACGCCCTTAGCCGCCACCTTAGCGTAGTCTACGCAGCGCAGGACAGCGCAAGGTAGAGGTCGTGCGCCCTCTGAGAGAATATCCTGTCATCTTCAATAAAGATCAATGCGATGCACTTAAAGTTACTAGAATCAATTAGAATCAATATATATATATATATATATATATATATATATATATATATATATATATATATAAGGGAGCGAAGTGCAATTCTCTCCTACAGGCTACAACTCAGCCAAGAAGAAACATTACGCACGTCATTGGGAAGACACTCAAGACAGACAGACAGACAGACAGACAGACTGACTGACTGACTGACTGATTGACTGACTGACAGACAAGAAAAATTATCGAATGTTTTCGATGACGCAATCTTCACGTGATTTCGAAACTCGAGACATGGCTTACGTCACAACGACGCGGGACCGGTTCGATGACGTCACACCTCAGCGCAACGGCGACAAGATTCATCTGGCAGCAACTGTAGCAATAGGCGACGTTAAGCACAATTCGTAAAAACAGAATTAGTGATTCGACTTTTAAAAGCATCGAGTCGAGTGCTCACCTGTGCGGTGCGTCAACCTTCAAACTGAAAACTCTTACATTCGTACGAAACAATAATGAAATGCCTAATTGCCAATAGTCGACGTCTGTACGTTGCCGCATGTAAGGTCTTAACGATTGCCGGACTATTCGGTGGGTCCGCAAAGATATTCAAGCAAATTGCATGCATAGCTGCTGGCTCAACTGTAAACTAATTATTTCCCTTAGATCCGTCCAAGGCGCCTACTGTTTTTTATGTTCTCACGAGACCTTGTTTCACGGCATTTCTTGTAGATATAATATAATGTTTTGCAAATGTGTTTTCTTAATTATAAGTCTACGAGTTTTTACTGGTGTCACGGATTTTTCTATTTCAGATTGGGATAATTTTTAGTTGATAAGCAGCTACTGCGGTACTAGGCCAAAATCGAAAGCGCTATATAAAATTACGAGATTTTACTTACTTACTTGACTATTCTTCTAGTTCTCATAGTTTCATTTTGCTTGTGTCGAACTAAAGTCTAAAGCATTGATACGCAAAACCTTTTGGCAACCATATTATGCGGGTTAATATATATTCAAAGGGTTAACACGGACAAACGTGAATAGGCCTACGTGTTTCTATTGTAATCGATTTTCAAAAACAGGCCGGACTATAAAATGCCCACCTCATAAATTTCTTGATCCGATAGTTAAAAACCAGAATTACCGACATTATGTGAATAATTTCCTCATAAAAGTTTAAAAAAATAAAACGTGTAGTCTTCCACATCCAGCGTAGAAGATCGTGAAGCGCAACAAGATGCTGCGTCTCAAGTCTCAACCTTCTACGATTGAAACGAAAATAAAATGGAAATTAAGATGCAGTGGCGGCTCTAGGATTTGGCAAGTGGGGGCCGTTGGGGTTTCTAACAATGGGGATTAACCATTTGTTTTTAATGTATCGCAGTTAGGGTCTGGGGTTGGTCAGGCACTCGGGGCACGGGCCCTCTGCACGGTGGAGTGATTTTCGCACTGTGAGTGAACTTATCTGTGATTATAACGGGTTAATAACGTTGATAGGCAGCCTTCGTCTTGCACTTAGTAAGACTTCATAGGAAACCTTTTTTTAGCTGGCATAACTTAGAATAATTACATGAGACGTGAAATTCAATGAGCCAAGCCACGACGTCGAGTGTTGCCGAACTTCCGACGCAAAATGCACCATCGAAGGGTTAGCGCCTTCAGCATTTCACGGCATCGGTTGCCAGGCGGGTTCTCTTTATAGAACTCAATTATCCCGAGTAAAGTACCCGATGTACTTACTCATTCACGGCTGAGTGGGTAGGAGGCTAGGAGCGTACCAAAAAAGCACGTAAATTGCCCGTTTGTCAGAATCAAAGTCCAGTTTCTTTGGATCAGAGAAATTTAATATTTCTTTGGTAGTTTGTCAGACAATCATGTCGAGAGAAAGAAAACAATTGATCATAAATAATATTTGACATTTAAATGTTAATATTAGGCACAACATCAACTTTTATGCAAAAGTATTCTGCCATAGAGGACTATCAATAGAACATACCGAAAATTTACTATTCATAAATACAGTAGTATGCTTAAGGGGCCGTCCATAATTACGTCACGCGGTTAGGGAGGTCTGGCCATTTGTGACGGAGGGGGAGGGGGTTCCGTAAATGTAACGTCACGCAAAAAAATTAGGTAATGACCTTTGACCTTTTTTGCTTGTCTGACCTTTTTTTGCTTGTCAGGGATTTTGGAGAGGAAAAAAATACAAGGATGGACTTTTTGCTTGTCAAGACTTTTCGGAAGACGAAAATGGGGGGGGGGGTCGGCCCATTGTGACGTCATATTTTAGAGGGTCCGACGTTTAGTGACGTCGCGTTACGTAGGGGTCAAAAAGTGTCAAATTCGCGTGACGTAATTTATGTACGACCCCTAAATATTTAAGCCTATTAGTACAAAAAGGTCAAAACAAATTTAGTTTTCATTGCCATCAAATATTGCTTGGTTTTTGTAGCGCCATTGTTTAATCGACTGTGGCTCACTGTAGAGGAGCTAAATAATTAAAAGAGTAAGTAAGAACAATTAAGCTGGTGCCCTGGGATTGGAGAATTTCAATCCAGAAGAATCAGTGCGCCCTCTAGCGAAGACTAGATTAGATATCACTGTCCCTGATAACGATAATGACCAGAATGTTCTTATCAGCCGTGAGGTAATACGATGATGCTAGGTAAGGTTCGGCGTATTTTCCCGTAAAGGCTAGCAGTAGCGTAGCGTGACTTTCGGGGGCCCAGAAGGGCACCCTTGATATGGGGACCCCTATAGGCTAACATAGATTACACCGTTCTAAAAAATTAAGGCTTACTCCCTAATTCAATAATTACTCACTTTGGAGCAGTAATATTGAAATAGTAGTAAAATGTAAAAATAAATCATTGTTTAGTAAGTTGCAACCACTCTTCGGAGGCCCCTTTCTTCCGGGACCCGGGGGGCTTTCTGCAAATTGCCCCCTCGCCCCCCCCACGTTACGCCACTGAAGGCTAGGAATGCACAGATTAGAGTACGATCAAACTTGTGCAACATCTTTGCGGACGCGGCTCAATAATTAAAACGTGCTAGGATCAAGCATAGATGTATAAAAGTCACGAGACTTAGAACATATAGACGATGGAATAGAAGCTACTGAAAATCTGCTAAGAAAGAGCTACATAAGTAAAGATTATCGCTACGCAGCAAAGAGGCACGCACGTAAACTTTTACGATAATTGCGACAACTAATCGAATATGCTATTTTCCAGAGGCAGAAGCGGCAAATATGAATTATTTTTAGCGAATCGTTTTTTGGTTGCAAAATTTCTTTACAAAATTACGCCACATTGTAACTCGTATGTATAAAAACATCCAGTCTTAAAATAACGTCTTAGAAATAATAATTCACGTAATGGTGATCATAAATATATTTTAAAATCTAGAATTCTAGTAGATCCGATCATTTTCGACCTCAGTTGATATATTTGAATTTGTTAAAATTTAGAAATATTCGACGAAAGGCCAGAATCTTCAATATTTTAAGTTTAACGGAAATCTGGATCGAAAATGATCGAACCGATGGCTCCAAGGCAGATGAAACTCAGTAGAACTTTTTGGATTTTCGATCCAGGGATCGAAACTGAACTGGATCATCCGGGATCTTGATCGAATGGCTGCTGCTGCTGCTGCTGCTGATGTTGTAGACAACGGTGGCCTTTGTTTGGTCGTCCACGAGATCGTCGTCACCGTCCGACTTGACGCTGGCCCTTGAATGTCCATGTCCCACGTTCAGCTCCTTGAGGAGGTCGCTGGACAGGGAAATGGAACGAATGGTCGATTCGCTGAGAGAATAAAAGGCGGGAAAAAGAACCCGGCTGTTCTGCTTCGACGACATTCCCCGCCGGCGGCGGCGGCGGCTCTTCTGTCGTCCCGCCCGTCGCCCCCCGCCGGAGCAGCTCCTCCCAGCTTACGGAAGGGTTTGATGATTCTCTGGAATTTGGTGGGATTCAGTTGGTCGAGACTCTGGGTCGAGGAGGTCGGAGGCGGGACGACCACCTTCCGCAGACCGAATCCGAACCTCGTCGACTCTCTGGAGCGTCGATCCGAGTCCCGGATCTTGTCCGGATCTCTGGATGAGGCGGATTCTTTCCTCTCCCCCTCCCCCTCCAGAAGGTTCCGGTCCCTCGGATCGACCTGATTTGGATTTCTTCAAATCCCCGATCTCTTCGTTGGTTCCTGGAAGTCGTTTTCCTTATCGTCTTTCCCTCTCGAATCCGGTTCCGGTTTGACTCCCCCTGGTTTGACCCCGGTCTGCCCCTGGCGGTGACCTCTGGACGCCTCGCAGCAGGAAGCGGCGGTGGAGAACCTGGGCAGCTGGAGACGAGGCAGCGACCGGGTCAGCGACCCGGAAGCGGCGACCGTCGCCGGCGGAAGTGGACCGGACTCAAGCTGGTGCTGCCGCGGATCCGAAACGCCGGACTTCTTCCGGAAAAACGGAAGCGTCGAGAACCGAAGCATCACCGTTCGCCGGACTATTTCCTCTTCCGGTTTCCGCTCAGCGGAGGAAGACACCGTTTCTTTTTCCGCAGCGGTGACGACGTCAGCTCCCGACTCCAGTACGCTGACGTCACTGTGTCGCGAATTCGCTGCTGCGGTGACGTCATCATCGTGGTTGGTCCCTCGTGTCCTCCTCCTCCAGCGATCCGGTCTCGCCGGAGTCCTTCGGCGGATCGTACGGATACTCGTCGAAGAACTTCCTCCTTGCCGTCCTCGGTGACACGCTCATCGATCGCTTTTCCGCTTTTCCTCCTCTTCCATCCGGTCTTTCCATCCTCGGTCTGTTCCAGCTGTGGTAGAAGTCGTTGTCGCGCCTGAACGCCGGCGCCGGTCCTGCCAGGCCGATCCCGACCGGCGGTTCCATCGGACAGTTTCCGGCGGTCCCTACTTCCGGCGGAAGGACTCGTCCGGACGCCTTTGTTTCTACGTCCTCCAGTTTCCGGCGGAGCAGCTCGGCGTCGCCCTGGCTGAAGGTCCTTTCCCCGGCGCCGCGGTCGGAGGATGACGCTCGGATAGGAGTCCTTGCCGGTCTTATGATCATACTCGGCGGCGGAACGGGATACGGAGTCAGCTTCCTCGTCCCCAGCGACGGCGGCGGAAGGAGATCCGGTGCGACCGGAGACGTTGCCCTGGACGCCGAGGCGCTCAGTGTCCCGGACGCGTAGAAGGAGCCGCGTAGCCCGGATCCGGACGCTTGGGACTTCTTCCTCTGGCGCAGGACGACGATGCCGGAAGAAGCGAGAGGGTCCTGTCCCTGAATTGAGATGGAAGGATCGGCGTTGGAACCGGATCCGGAACCTGGAGTAGATTGAGGAATGACAGCGCGAGGAATCATCTCGACTGGATCAGGTGATGGTGGTGGTGGTGGGGGTGGTTGTGGTGGTAGCACCACCTGGAAGGTAGTGTCTTCTGCCTCACCCGCCGAAAAGTCATCGAACTCAGACATTGATCTCGACCGCCTGCAAACATTCCCACAATTCAACACTCTACCCCCCCTCAACTCAATTCATATGGCGCCATATTTCAGCAACAACAGAAAACTATTAATAAAACGGTGCAGATACTAACTATCACTGTCCGACAAAAAGACAGGCAGGCAGACGAACACAGACAAGCAAAAGGACAGTCCGGCATACCGAGAAACACTCAGAAAGACAGCAAGAAAATAATAATTATAGCAGTAGTAATAATAACAATAGCAGTAATAAAAGCAATAGTAGTAAGTTAGTAAGTAAAATTTCTTGGATTTATATAGCGCTTTCGAAGTAGTGACAATAGGTGTGTGGCAAAGAAAGGCATTCATAATCAAAGGAAAGAAGGAATGACAGTTTTTAGTTACCGTCTGAAATCAGATGAACTTGTCGAAACTTCTGCATTTCTGTCACGTGTTCGAAATTTGGGGGTCGCTGATGCGGCGCCCACGTCTGACGCTGATCCTGGTTCCCTGGGCTACAGACGGAAATCACAAAGAACAGGAAACAAGAACTCTCTCTCTCCTTCTCTTGGCTATGTTTGTCGTTATCAGTTGTCCATTTAGAAAGAAAAGGTTTGGGTTGGACCACTTGCACCCCCAAATATTTTGTCCCATTGTATGGATAGTCAATGGCCAATATGGGAAGGGCAAGGCTCTCTGCCCCGAAAATTCCAGGCAAATTTAGCAATGGCTGCTAAAAGCAAAGGGTATTTTCTTTCGTTATATTTCGATGTTTGATGTTTCTGGAATAAACCAATTTGTGAAATTAATAAATTTTATTAAAATCATTTGATTATTCTCTTCAACGCCACCAATCACATTAATCAATCAATCAATCAACCAATCAGTCAATCAATCAATATTATTTTAAAAGTTAATGTTTCAACTTGCCTTGATTAGTCTTTTAAACGGAGCAAAACGGAATTGTGAACGCAGCTTAACTGTCGTTAGAACTTAGCCTTAGTGTATTAATATATTAATTTTCAGTGGTTTTCACACAGGCTTACTTAGCCTCCTAAACCACTTAAAATCACATTATTATTATTATTATTAATATTGAAGAGTTAATTCACTGTTAGACGAAGCAGGTTGCAGTTAAGCTTGGTTCACACACGCAAACATACGCAGAAACGGTGAGGAGGTAGGAGAGGGAGTGGGTTCGAACAAAGCGCGATTCACACAGTGCGTTCGCTACCTGTGTTGATTGTAAAGGTAGCAAGATTCACGAAGCGACTACTGGACAAACTAGCGCTACATAAAGAAGGCGACGATGACGTAGGCATAGATACGTGCTTCTGCATCTAATCACAACGAAATAGCGAAAAACATAGAGACATAGAATACCCTCATTTCGCCAAAACTATTATACAGCGCCATGTTGCTTCAGAATGTGCCATGTATGAGTAATTTACGAACGCAGAGAAAATTTACGTAGCGTAACGGTAAAACTTCTATAGCGCTCCGTATATATAATTATATATATATAATATATCTGTTTATTGTAAAGCAATCGCTTTCCCATTTCGGGAGTTACTCTATATAAAGAAATGAACAATAACAATCAATAACAATATATATATATATATATATATATATATATATATATATATATATATATATATATATATATATATATATATATATCCCCGACTAGAATCGCTCCCCATTTTGGGAGTTATGTTAAAGAAATACATCCCCATTTAGATAAGATGTAATGTAATGCAACAGAAACAGTAATAGATAGCATTCTAGAATCTGCAACAAATTAATTTATGTAGCGTCGTAGTTTTTATATAGTACGTTTGCAAATGTATTGAATCTGCTCACAGTATGTTCACATATACGATATAAAATAAAATTAAACACGATTTAAAAGAAAAATAATAAATAATACTTCGTAAAATACCTGAAGAACCGGAGCTACATAAATTGTTTGTTCACCGACGAATTTCCGTTCGCCTTCGTTTTCCTCGGCCTCGGTCGCCGATGGAAAGTTTGTCTCCACAGACGGGGTCCTGTTCTTCCTCAGCTGGATAACTTGTCTGGTGGTGGTGGTGGTGGTGGTGGTGGTGGGGGGCGGTGGAGGAGGGGGAGGGGCGGTAGGGAGGTGAGATTGGAGGGACGTGAGTAGTTCGGCCGTGAACTGAACGGGGATTAGGTGTTCGGACGTGTAGCGGTCGACGCTGGCCGTCCGACCGGCGCGCCTTGACCGCCGGTCGGTCGCCGCCGACGCCTCCTCCCAGTGCCCTTGGCGGCCACGGCCGTTGCTGGTTGTAGAAACCGGATTCAACAGCTGGAAAGAAAACACACACAGAAAATCACTCGACCTTTGTTTCAAAATTCAAGTTTTGCCCTTAGGTGCAAGCACTTGGATGTATGCCAGTGGCGTAGCCAGGATTTCCGGAAGGGGGGATTGGTGTTTGGTTTTAACCGTGACCAACTTTGGAAAAATTTTGACAAGCAAAAAAGGTCATAACCTCTTAAGCCGTTACACTATATAGCCAAGGGGGTTTGACCCCCAAACTCGCATCCCAAAATTAAAAATGCACAGAAACCCATTAAAAATATTTTGTTTTCGGCAGCCAAGGGGGGTTTTAACCCACCAAACTCCCCTTGGCTACGCCACTGATGTATTTGCACTTATGTGTATTTGACTGCACTTAATTAATTTAACACAGCAGACGTGCTTCGGTCGTTCTGTAGCGCTGTGTCGTCGCGTGCACTTTCGAATCTCTTCCGGTTCCGGTCCCTGTTCTTGTTTCCAGTTCGACTTCCGGTCGCATGACGTCAGCGGCGGAACTGTCGACCGCCAATGTGTTTCCCCGTTGACGTAGACGGCGGCGATGACGTCGGACTCGGCGACGGAAGAGAGACTCTTTCGTGAAAAACTGGAATAGGAACGAAGTTCGCTTTTGTAGCGCCAGTACACTTCGCCGGTGACGTCTTTATCGATCGGACGAAGCAAAATCAAACAGACAAACGATCACACATTATGGCTTATGTACAGTAAGTAAGTATGTAAAATCTAAGTAAGTATGCAAAATCTAAGTAAGTATGTAAAATCTCGTGAATTTATGCAGCTGCTCGTTTTACTTTTGAAATAGATTTAACCAAAAGGCGCAGGTGTCAGCAGCTATAGTGAATCAGGAGCACGTGACATAATTATCGTAGTCAATAGGACTAACGCATATCGTCAAATCATTTAATATTCCAGTAGAATTTCTTGCCTTAATGCTTTTTGGGTTTTATTTAAAACGTAGATGTTTTTCTACGGGATTTTACATTAAATTCATCGCACATTTGGTGTCTTAGTCATACGTAAATGTTTTTCTACTGGTTTTTAGATTATATCCTATGGATTTTTACGTCACATTCATCAATAGAAATGAGAAAATTATTTGTCCGTACGGAGTATCATGGGGCAATTTGACACAGGCTGTAGCAGTTACCTTTGTTATTATTTCTTGCGATTTCGCAAATGTCGGAGTTCTTGTTTCTAGTTCTTGAGTGTTCTGAACCCAGCGAGAATTCTGACCGCTGTCTTCCACGATCCTCAACCACGTATCCGGATCCTCTTTACCAGTCTCGCTGCTTTTCTTCCACCTCGTTTCCATCTCCGCCAGCTCCTTCTGAGCCAGGCTCCGCTCGGCGGAAACCCTTTCCAGCTCCAGCTCCAGTCGCTCCTTCTCTTTGCCCGTCTCCGCCGCCATCATCTTCGTCTCCCTCAACAGACCGTCTCGTTCCAGTTCTAGGTCCTTGACCTTGACCTTCGCCTTGTCCAGCTGGGTCTTCATCTGCTGGTGGTCGGACCTCACGGTCTGAATTTCAGCGTCCTTGTTCTGAAGGTCGTCTTCAAGGGCCTTGACCTTTTCCAGGGTCATCTGAAGGTCAGATTCGACAGATGACAGTTGTGCCTTCAACTTTCCGTTTTCCTCCACCGCCCCTTCCAGTCTTGTCATCTTCTCTTCCATCTTTCTGGCCTCCTTTTCCAGGAGGTTTGCGCGCTCCTTACAGTATCGCAGGTCGTTTTCCATGTCTGCCAGCTCCTTTTCCTTCTCGCTGACCAGCGCCGTCTTCTCTTCCACGCTCGTTTCCAGGTCTTGGAGGGACTTAACAGCCCGGCCAAGGAGAAAATCCTTCCTTTTGATGACCTCTTCCTTGGATTTCAGGATCTCTTCCTTGGCCTTCAGGTCAACTTCAAGGTCGGACTTTTCCTTTTCCGTTACTGTCTTATATCTGTCAAACGCTGCGATGTCGCGAATGATTGAATTCTGCGAACAAAACGGACAGAAAATAACCTTTAAAGTCAATTGCTAAATTAACAATTGACTGTTTATTTCACAAAATCCATGGGGAGCTTCCTTTGACTGTCCGATATCCGTCCATTTTCCAGTTAATTGATTTTACAGAACTTTAACATCTGAGAACATCGAAATCTGGACGGTTAGGGGACCCGGGGAGGTCCGTGCCCCCAGTGTTAACATTTAAATACTTTCAGTATTTTGTTTATTTTCTTTGTCCAGTATTTAAGAAAATTTAAATACTCCAAAAATTATATTTAAATAGTATTTAAATACATAGAGTATTTAGATGTATTTAAGAAATTTAAATACTTTTGATTTACAATTTTCCATAATTATAACGTTTCTTATAGACTGTTCCAATTTTCTTTACTGATGGTTTTAGACAGTTGAACGTTTCTCCAGTTAATTGTTAGTGTTAGAAATTTTAACTAAGATTTCTTTAACAAAAATCTGAGAACATCAAATACATTATCAAGTATTTAAAAAGTATTTAAAACTTATTTGCCAGTATTTAAATACTTACCCTGGTATTTGGGTATTTAAATACTATTTAAATACTACATGAGGGATTTATGGGACTTTCAGTGGTACAACACTGGTGCCCCCTATTGAATTCCTGCCCCCCAGTGGCCCGCTCTGTTGGGATCCTATACTTAATACTACATACATAACAACAAATGGTTGGCCCCACCATGATTAGAAGTTGCCACCCCAACGACCCCCACTTGCCAAATTCTGGAGCCGCCACTGGAGCCGCTATCTTCGTTAACGCCCTGATTATCGCAATGACCTTGAAAGGTCAGGCACCTTTACCTGGTCCTGCCTCGAAGTGGTGGCCATAGATTCATCGTCTTCCGTCTGTGTAGCATCTTCGACCGTCTTCCGCTTTTTCCACCTCCTTTCCTCGTCCTCTTCCTCCTCCTCCTCAGTTTTGTCGTCGTCATCGTCGTCGTCATCGTCATCTTTAGTTTTCCTTCTCCGTATCGACGCCCGTTCAGTTAGCAGATCAAAGATCTTCGAGAGATCGTTGTTTCTTCTCTTTAGGACTTTCCTCTCTTCGCCAAACTGACGTTCCTTGCGTCTCAGGGTCTCCAGGAGGCTTTCCATCTCGCTCCGACAGACGCCTACGTCCTTCATCAGCCTCTCGTTAGCCTCGGTCGTCGACTGCAGCTCTTCCGTCAAAAGAACTAACACGACGACGAACAGAAACAGGGAAAAGGAAATCGGAAACATTCCCCAAAAATATAAACAAAAATTACGAAGAGAACTGAAATATGGCTATTTCAAGAAAGATTAAGCGCACAAGAATAAGCAGCTATACTACTGTAATACTACTACTTTCCAAAGCGCTATATAAATTTACGAGATTTTACTTACTTACTTACTTCTGGCATAGTATGCTGAGAAATATTGCGTTTGTTGTTTTTCGGTACAAACAAAGATAACAGCTGATATATTGGAGTTGACTTTGATTTTGTATGTTTGTGATTTGGCGTGCCTCTGTGCATTCAGAAGTGGCGCCATAGAAGTTCAAGCTTAGATTTGAAATGAAATATTGGAGTTTGACGATTTGATTTTGTGCCATCTATATGTAAACATCTTTCAAATTCCATGTTCTCCTCCGACTACCGATTTCGAGAACGTTCAAAGAATGTTTCCATCTGTCCTGTCTTTGACTTTTCCTAAATTTAACTGGTCTTAACACCTCCTCCTCCTCCTCCTCCTCCTCCTCCTACCGATTTCGTTCTGAAGTTCCATTGTCCTGTCTTTCCATTTAACGGCAGAGTCGTTTTCCAGCGTCTTTCTACCAGGAGATTCCTCTAAGCCACCGCCGCCGCCGCCGCCACCACCATCTGCAGAAGAGACCGACCATCGCCTCAACCTCTGGCATTCCTCGCGAAGGACCCTTACCTGGTTTTCCAGCTCGGCCACCTGATTCTCGCGAGACGCCAGACTAGATTCTCCTGGATTTCTACCGGTTTTTGGACTTCCTGTTTCGCCATCTGAACCACGAGTCGTGCTTCGGGTGTCTCTTTTACCGTCTTCTTGTTGTTGTTGTCGTCCTGCGTCTTTGTTTTCCAGTCCCTGTCTGTCCGATTCTCTGTTCGTGGCGGCGGCGGTGGTGGTGGTGGTGGTGGTGGTGGTGAAGCGGTGTTTCGTGGGCGGTGATTCCTTGACGTCGTTTTGCTCCAGTTTCTTCCTCAGGTACTCCACCGCTCTCATCAGGTTTTCGTTATCAGTCCTCATCTCCGTCAGCTTCCTCCGGAGAACCTTCGACTCCTCGTCCGCCAGCGCCAGTTGGATCCTCAGTTCCTTGTCTCGTTCCAGCCTCTCCTCCTCCTCCTCCTCCTCCTCCGGAACCGTTCCCACCGTGAGTTGCCCTGGACCGGACCCGGATTGTCCCGTGGGTCCCTGGGAGGGATACGCGGAGCTGCCTGCTGCCTGCTGGAGAATCTTTTCCAGGTCCCGGCAGAGGCGGAGGCAGGTGGCGGTGTCCTCCACCTTCGGGACTCTGTTCGCCGTCTCTTTTGCCTTCTGCAGCATCCAACTGAGGGATGAACTGCCCTCGAATGACTGCAACGAAAATACACAGTGTTCAAAAAAAGCAACCGAATGCACAGAACAATGTACGCTTTACATTACACGCTTTACAATGTTACAATGTACGCTTCGTGATGCTATAGCCTTGGTTATCTTTATTTGTGTCTATTAAATATGCTGCAAAATGATATATCTTGGCTGCTAATAAGTTTAGAGGAAATGGGAAAGGTAACTGGAACTGAAATACCTTGCCCTTATTTAGAAGAGTCGAGTCCTAAGTTTTTGCCCTTAGGAACTGAAGTGGTTTTCGATTAAGACTCGAAAAATAATTGATAATAAAATACATCATTGGAATAATTGTCATTTTGCTCTCGATGTTATTTCAAAATTCAGTTCAATTATAATTATCAATTAATCATTCTTATTCTCTTTTGCGTTCCGTTGCGAAGTTTTAAAAAGGTGTTTGAAAAATAATAATTAATTACATAATCGACCGTAGCCTTCGTATTGCACCAATGCTCCAAATCAGTGCAAGTCGTGGATTACAAACGTGTTAGCACTTATTAGAGCCGCCGTGCAGCCGAATAGTCTGCGGATAATTCGACTGGAAAGTGGAAGATGAATCCAACCAACAGGATTCTTTCCAATCCCTCCACCGCCGGCCGTAAGATGGCGCCACACCACCGATATATCCAATCCACATACATTATTAGGTGGTATCTAGTTTTTTCTCTCTCTCTCTCCAGCGACTCGAAACCACATTTCTTAAGATGTGTGGTATGATGGAGTCGGGAGGAGAGCGGGTGGGCTGCCTTTCTGCCTGTTGATAGGTACTACCTTGTAATAATATACTCCCACAGGCTATAAATAGCCGAGACCACGTGACTGTAGATAGACGAGCGTGTACGGCTTGGCAGCTGAGAGTGTACTGTACTGTTCTCCTTGTACACTGTACAGCGATGCGTGCCTGTTGTTAGCGCCAACGAGTTTGTTAAAAGTATGGCTTTGTTTTTTGGCAGAAGTTGAGAGAGTGCACGGTGTTTTTGAGTTGGCGATGAGAAAATATGTCCAAAGTCTTACTCTTTCGCGTGGCCTTTCCCCGCCCTTTCCTCCCGTCCTCCCTTCCCTCTCCCTCTCCCTCTATCCAAACAAACGAACGAACGAGAAGTAGGCTGGAAATGAAATTGTTTTGTGCAGAATCTGTCCGAATATAGAGAGCCATTATCTTGGCTTCTGGCTAAAATACCAAGGGTTTTACTACAGCATTGGAATCGTACAACTGTCTCCCAATGCTCGAAACTTCTCGTACAGTCTCCGGTGGCGCTATTGTGTAGAATGAAATGGCTGGGAGGTGCTCTCTATTTAGAACACTGTAGATCGAAATTCAGTACGATGTTATTGATTATTCCTGCGTGATTTGGTCAATGAAGATGGAACAACAAGAAAATGCGGCTTTTGTCGGAGGACTTTTCAAATTGCTTATATATATATATGAAGATGGAATATAATAAGAAAATGCGGCTCTCTTTGTCGGAGGACTTCTTCAAATTATATATATATATATATATATATATATATATATATATATATATATATAGCAATTTGAAGAAGTCCTCCGACAAAAGCTCTCTCTCTCTCTCTCTCTCTCTCTCTATATATATATATATATATATATATATATATATATATATATATATATATATATATATATATATATATAGAGAGAGAGAGAGAGAGAGAGAGAGAGAGAGAGAGAGAGATGCAATAAAAAGACCAGGTTATGCATAATTATTATGCATCCACTGTTCAACAGGCCTTCCATTGGCTTCTTTCACACAGCGAATTAATTATAAAACTTGTTTTTGTTGTCTGTAAAACCTCTTGTACAATGAACCACATATCTTAGTACGCGGCTCTTAATCCTCGATCGCCCTGTTAGCCATTCCAGAAGATATTCGACAGGACTTTCAATCTTTCATTTAGTGTATGTCCCTCGTTCTTATATTTCCCAGTTTTCAGTATTTCTCAGATAATCTGGTCTTTTGAAAATGGATCTGGAAATTCGTAGTACGCTAAGAGTATATCGCAACTGCTCAGGATTTATCTATCAAAAAGAGATAATTTTTAGACAAAATTTCTGATAAATCGTGTTGCAGTTAGCATAACTTTAAGGGACGGTGGCGGGCGTTTGACTTGTGGGGTGAGAAAACTATCTAAAATTCTAAATAGTTCCAATTTACGCTATAAAAAGCTTGGAAAGTTCTCTCTTGAGTTGAAAGGTCAACAACCTCCAGAATCTAAGCACGCGAACTTGACAAACTATCTCTCTCTCTCTCTCTCTCTCTCTCTCTCTCTCTCTCTCTCTCTCTCTCTCTCTCTCTCTCTCTTGTTTTAGACAGTCTTAGAGTGTCAAATTCGCGTGTTATCGGCTTTTTAAGCTGATAAATGTGTCAGACATTATTAAATGGCGATTGGTATGAGTCACGTGGGGGAGGGAGGGAGGCTAAAACGTGGTGTGTGTGCTGCTAAGTGGGAGCCAGACCCTTCTATAGGCCTATACTTAGCGTCTTGCCTTTTTATTCAGTCCTACTTGACTTTATTTTTTTCTCTCGAGAAATCAATCGTCAGATATAACCAAAGACACCGTATACGTGGTTTTTGTAGCGCCCGGAATTCATCCAAATCTATTTTAACACCTTTCCAGTTTCAATTCTCATTCCAGAAATGTTTGCTTTTGCTAAAGACAAGTTGATATATTTACAGCATGCCTACAGTACGTTGCAAATGTGATCATATATATATATATATATATATATATATATATATATGTATATATTTCACTGTATTTGCGTAAAAACAGTAGTTGGAGGGTGGGGGGGGGGTAGGTAGTGTTTAAAATTTGTATAACATTTCACCCGATATATCGATGTGATATATATTCCGGAATCCTGGCTACGCCATAGTAGTATTTTTAATAATAATAATAATAATAATAAACCATCAGTGATGGGTAATTCAATTTCTAATAATTAATTAGCTAATTAATTAGCTATCTGTCTAATTCTAATTCTAATCAATTACTTCCAAAATATTGCTAATTCTAATTCTAATTCTAATGAATAGCTTATAATTGTAATTGAAAATAACAATTAGTTGCCTAATTATACACTTGCTTGTGTGTGCTTTGGAACCACGATTCAAGCTCAAGTGGATAGAGAGTGTGAGGAAAGATATTTTGTTCAAGGACAAATTAAACGTCAAGTAAATTCAGTCTCAAAGCAGATAAACAATACACCTTTGACACCAGCTATGGACAATGACAAATCAGTCACACCTCAA
Organism: Metaphire vulgaris; assembly: GCA_018105865.1. Lineage (NCBI taxonomy): Eukaryota > Metazoa > Annelida > Clitellata > Crassiclitellata > Megascolecidae > Metaphire > Metaphire vulgaris. The sequence goes on from CM030833.1 coordinate 30,069,262, forward strand.
ATTAAGTCCCACAACGATCTATTTGGATATATGGAAGAAACTTTGCTGACGTCAACAGAAACTGAAGAGCTCCAAAGTTACTTTATACTCCAACCAATTGAACACTAAATGTATTTCTTTTTGGGAGGACCATAAATTGAACTTTCCTGTTTATACCATTACACTGTACAAAACGGCCACATCTGCTGCTATTGAAAGATCATTTAGTGCAGTGGATTTATTCTTAATGATAGAAGAAAATGAAATCGATTAGATGATACTTTGTTTGAGTCACTTTTACTTGCAAAATGCAATTCTGACATAATCCATTAGGATGAAATTAATTTCGCCGTTACATTAAAATGCATCGCAATTTTTATGTGCACTTCTAATTGCTAATTTAATTAAATTAGAAGGTATCTAACGCTAATTCTAATTAATTAGTGAAATTTTGCTAATTTTTTAATAATAATTAAAAAATAATAATTCTAATTCTAATTAATTAGATAAAAAAGGGCAATTACCCATCACTGATAACCATATAAATTATTAGATTAAACTCTTACTCTAATTTATAGAATATTGGGAATCATATTTTTACAGATGCTGCTCACCTGTTCTCTGTTGAACGTGGTTTTTCCACATCTGACCGTCTCTGACGTCACCGCAGGGTCGTTTCCACCTGCTTCCACCGCCACCTGCCTCCTCAGTTTTTCCAGTTCGTTTTCCATATTCCTCTGCTCCGTTTCCATGCGCTGGCACTCGTCATGCATTCGGATCGACACCTCCTTCGCCGTCCTCAGCTCCTCCTCCAACCTCCGGATCCGCTTCCGGTCGTCGTCCGAAGTCCTCCCTCGCTCCTCCAATCGCCGGATCTTTCCCTCGTAATCGTCGCATTCGTTCTTCAGTTCGTCGTTCCGTCTTTCCGCCTTCCGGAGCTTGAAGTGGAGCAGCCGGATGTCCCTGGCGGTGTTTTCCAGTTCCTTCCGGAGCTCGCGCAGTTCGAGGCTTTCCTCCTGCTGGAACTGGTCGTGCAGTTCCTGCATTTCCAGTTCGGCGTCCTTGACCTCGTGCCGTAGCTCCTCGTTGTCGGCCGCCAGGTGGAAGCACCTGGAGTCGGCGTCCGCCAGCCGCTTCCGCATGTCCTCCAGCTCGTCCTCGAGGGCGCGCATCGAGACCCGGTCGCTTTCCGGGAGCTTGAAGAGACTGACCAGCCGGGACTTCTCCGCCCGGAGCCGCTGGACCTCCTCTTCCAGGTCCTGGATCTTCGATCCGGATTGGTGTCTTTCCTCGTCGAACTCCGCGTTTTTCACGCCCATCCATTCGGTGACCGCCGTCTTCTCCCTTTCCAGCTTCGACGTCATCTCTTCCAGCTCGGCGATCTTATCCAGGAGCCTCTGAATCCTGCATCCCTCTTCCTCCTCCTCCTCCTCCTCCTCCTTCCATCCCGTTCTTATCTCGTTCCCATCCGCCGTCGATCGTCTTATCGCAGAAGCTGAAACGATTGGCGATTCTTCGTAGATTTTCTCTTATCTCTTCGTCGCTACCGTTGCTCTTGTTATCGTCATCGTCGTCGTTATCTCTATTATCGTTTACCTCTTTGCTTTTAAAGTGCTCGCCATTTCCTCCTCCTCCTCCTCCACCCTTCTTCATCGACTCCAGTTTCCATCCAATCCGCTGTTTCCCTGCTGTCCTGAAAATCGGCGCACGCCCGATCCTCGTCTTCCATGGGACGCCAGCCGTCGTCATGGTTACGGGTTTCGTGGAACTCGACGAGGAGCGGGGAACCAGAGGACGAAGAACGCCAATCGCTCCCATTATCGCCCGCTGCCGACGATAACACCCGGTCTTCGTCCGCCGATACCTCAAACTCGGTCGCTTCCATCTCCACAGTCTTCTCACCTCCTTCTCCTTCTCCTCCCTTTCCTCCTCCTCCTCCTTCTCCTCCTCCGGGATCGTAGATTCGTTCCGTTAAATGCCTCGTGGAATCAGTTCCGTAACTGGAAGCGTTCTTCCGTTGGCCATCTGGCGGTGACTCCAGGCGTCCGCTACCTTTCGTCGGACTCTTATCGGACTCCAGTCGACGCTTAATCCGTTTGCGTTGTTTTCCGGATATGATATCCGGACGTTGTCGACGGGCGTCGTTCCGCCATTATCGCCCACCGCCGCCGTTTGCCCCAGTTCCGCGTTCATCGCGCTCCGCTCTGGCGGCGGAATGTTGGGGGGATGATGGGGGCCTCCGTGGTAACCCCCTTCGGCCGGACCCTCCGTTGGCCGCCGTGGGCCCAGCCGCCTGCCCGGGCGGAGGAACGCCGTCGAGCCCCGGCTTCTTATCGGTCTCTGGGTTGATGAAGCCGGGCGCTCGGCTGGTTCCTGCCTCGGCAGATGAGACGGTGATCGGGGGGCGGGGAACCAGAGCACGTCTGACGTCATTCTTTTCTCCGGCTGTTTCATTCTTTCCATCTTTTTCTTTTTCATCTTCTCCTTCCTCCTCTCCTTCCTCTTCTTCTTCTTCTTCTTTGCCTCCGGTAAAGTTTCTTATTTTCTTTGCCAGCGTGATGTTATGGTTCGCCCTCTCTGTTCTATCGCTGTTCTCTGGTCTTGGTTCCTGTTCTTGCCGCTGACTGATGGTTGAAATCCAATCGCTAGGCGGCGCCAGTGTATTCGATCTCCTTCCAAGGGATGAGCCGTGTTCGGATTTCGGTGAATCATCGAACGATGATTCACTCAAAGATTCATTCGTTTTTGGTTCGTATGCTCCTGATTCACGTATCGAATCACTTTCGCTACTGATCGTCTCTCTACCGGAAGCACTTCTGGCAACCGGAAGTCCATTTGCTGTGCCTCCGTTCTTCCTTTCGGTTTCATTTTCGTTTCCCGTCGGAGCGGAAGTGATGTCAGAATTCCGGAAATGGGACGCGCCGCTGAGGTTCTCCATCAGAGAATTAGGCGTCGAGGAGAGAGAGGAAGAGGAGGAGGAGGAGGAGGAGGGGTAAGAAGCGGAAATGGAGACGCCATTTGTATCGAAAGCCGATGGAGTCGAAAAACAGCACGTCGGGTCCGGGTTCATCTTGCATTCGCTAGGTGGCGCGGCGCCAGCGTCACGTGACCTGGTCGGCGCCATCTTTGGCTTTGTGGCTTTGCCATTCGCTTGGTTCTTGGGATCAACGGCAACTCTTGTGCTAGTGGACTTTGGCCTAGTTTCTATCACGTGATCTGCTTGACCCTTGACCTTGGGAGCATCTGCGACGGGATTTCTGACCCTGGAATCCGGCGGCGATTGCTGGCATTTTCGATTTTTCCCATTCGACGAAACAACCTTGACCTGACCTTGACTTTGACCGACTGCTACTTGACCGTTGCTTGACCTGACCTCGGATCTGGCGCTGGTCGGACGGACCCCGGACTTTTTCTCCCTGGAATGTTGGTCTCTATTCTGACTGGACTGCTTGGGAGATCCGGACTTTGGACTTCCGCCGGAAATGGAGCTTCCGTTGACCTTGCGTTCGTCCGCCAGTTCCTCCAGCTTACCACTCGCTACCATCTCCGCATCCACCACCGCTACCATGTGGTCTGCGTTTTCCTCTTCCATCGCCATCTGGAATTCGTTGCCACCGGCGATTCTGTGCTGTTCTGGGGTCTTGGAGCAGTTCTTGCAGAGGTTGGTTCGTCTGTACGGATGGACCTCGAACTTGTTGCAAGAAATCGTTACAGAACCTGTCTTTTTCGCTTTTCCGTTCATAATTTCCTCTTTTCTGAATTCACTTTCCCACTTTAAATGCGATTCCAAACTCAGAAAAATGGCTGAAATAATTTTCGAAATGTCAGTATAATCCAGTAACTTTTGCGAAATAACAAGCTTTTGAATATCTTTACCAATTTAGCCGTTTGCGCGTAAATAAGTAGGTAGAATCTCTTGAATTTATATTGCGCTTTTTAAGTTTGCGTACCGTAGCAGCTGTTTTATCTTATGTAGGCCTACTTAAAACTAAAACGAGAGGTTAAAAATTTCTTTTTGATTGAGTGTTTTCAGTTTTCACAAATAAAATACTGGCTTGAAACCATGAGTGCCCGCTACTGATTTTTAAAGAAAAAAGAATGCGCAGACAGTTTAAAAATGAAAAGCCACGAAGGATTTTTCCTTAATGGAGGCCTTTGCATTGGGGCAATTGACCTTCGACCTGTTTGCACCGGAGTCAGATATATTCAAATGAATCAACATGCTATTGAAATTGAATATCATCAATAACATCACTTCGTTGCTGCTATAATGTAGTAATATTACGCCCCAACCATGATGACCTTTTAGATGAACTGACCAGTGGCGTAGCCAAGGGGGAGTTGTAAGCGCCATAGGGTGGCAACTTTTTTTGCTTGTAACCATCTGAAAGGAAAAATTATAGGATAGATACATAGGATGACCTTTTTGCTTGTCAAGATTTTTCGAAAGTTGGTTACGGTCAGAAGTCAAAACCAAACCCCCTTCCGGAAATCCTGGCTACGCCACTGGAACTGACCTTGCCAAACTCACCCCGACCTTTTGGCTATAACTATTTAGAATTTAGGCTAAGAGCCTAAGAATAAAATTAAGAAGCTACTGCGGTACTACTAAAGAAACGCTATATAAATTCACGAGATCTTACTTACCTACTCAATTTAATGCATAAAAATTGCGATAACTTTATTCAGCTGTTCCTCTTGAATATTTTTGTTTTTGAGCGCTTTCAAAATATATTCAATTTCATACGGTCGATAGTCTCTCTGATTTAATTGTCAGCAAGACAGTTTTTTTCAACAAAAGCAAATTAAAAGAGCACACCTCATTTTAGATCGACACCTCTCTTTGAAATTTGAAAATTGCACGTAGCGGGGATATAATTAATCAAAAGCACACCTTTTATAAGACAAGACGGTTGATGATAAATTTTTATGTGTAACCGCTAAACAATTTGCTTAATCTAATAATGCAAAGACTTTTATTAACGGTACAAGGTGACTAGAAAATGTAATATAAAAGTAATTTACTGTACGTTGACTTACGATGCAGCGTAATCCTGTAAACGTGTAATCCGTGTAACTTTCACGAGCATCGACTCATTGGCCTAATATAGGCTTCTGGTACAAGACACCCAACCCAATGACCTATTGAATCTTTGTGCTGCGATATCCCTCCGATGCCTTGAACTTCACTGCCCTTTAGGTTAAGGTTTTCTCCTCCCTCTTGGAATTTCTTCCTTCTGTCGTTCAACCCGGAGCTGAACCACTGCAACCACACCACCAGAGACCGCCGACTGACTCGACGCGTGTATCTTGTATAGTGGATGAATTAGTGATAGGGCCTGCTGACTGGAAAAGGGGGAAAGGGGAAGCGGGTGGGGGAAGGGGCGTTGAATGGAGAATCGCTTATACTATCTAACTATAACTTGAAATGAAGCGTGTCTGCGGTGTGGAAAAGAAACGGCTCCGTTAAATTTTTTCCACGATCACGTGACATGATTCAGAGACAGCACTGCCCCCGCTATTATATTTTAAAGATTCTGTTGAAGCGGAAGTCAGAGAGAGAGAGAGAGAGAGAGAGAGAGAGAGAGAGAGACAGACAGACAGACAGACAGACAGACAGACAGACAGACAGACAGACAGACAGAGACAGAGACAGAGACAGAGACAGAGAGACAGACAGACAGACAGACAGACAGAGAAAAAAGACTGATACACTAATTGATTGACTGACTGACTGACTTACTTACTTACTTACTGATCTAAGACAACGCGTTTCACATCAGCTTAGTCAATAGAATAAGCCATTTTTTAAATATATTTTCTTCCTGTGCTACAGGAAACTGGGGATACTCTATAACGGGGCCGATAATTTCTGGCCTCAGGTCCGCCAGTTGCGCAGATATCAGTAGATAGGAAGGAGTTGGGCGCTTGAAAGGGCGACCGCTTCGATAAAGAAAGACGAAGAACAAGAACCAGAAGGAGACGAGGGAGAGGAGGAGGAGGTGGAGGATGGATGGTAATGAACAACTGGAAGAGATTAACCATGGTGGTGGAATCGTGGTTGGACGGAAATAGTGAACTACTGTCGGAGCTGGCTTTCCAGGACTCAACCATGTAAGCCTTCCAATCTCCCAGTCTCCATGCCTTTCCATGCCTTTCCAAGTCCGTCTCTTTCTCCTTCTCAATTGACTGCAAAAGCTGGAAAATCTGGCAATTCTAAAGACTCAATATTATATATATATATATATATATATATATATATATATATATATATATATATATATACATTTCTACATGTTCGCCATATTGTATACATAAATTAGATATCAAGTACAGATGATAGGGGCAGTGGTGGGCTCCAGATGATAGTGGCCCCCAGTTGGGACCCTATACTTAATGCTACATACATTAAACAACAAATGGTTGGCCCCCATGATTAGAAGTTGCCCCCAACGGCCCCCCACTTGCCAAATCCTAGAGCCGCCACTGGATAGGGGTTGATAATGTAGGCGTGCATTATATATGTGTGTATATGTATATGTATATATATAATTATATATATATATTTATATATATATATTTATATTTATATATATAATGTAAAACTACAGACGTATTAGTATAAACAAACACTCAGTAAACAATATATCTGCTACACAAAGATGTTATATATATATACACACACGATACACATGCCTATATATAAATGTATATATAAATAGGCATGTGTATCGTATATTCGTATATATTATATTTTTTTAAATAATAAGTCCCTCGGGAACGAAGCACCGAGAGTATATATACCCTATATATATATATATATATATATATATATGTATATATATAGAGAGAGAGAGAGAGAGAGAGAGAGACAGACAGACAGACAGACAGACAGACAGAGACAGACAGACAGACAGACAGAGACAGAGACAGAGACAGACAGACTGCTGCCTTTTGATGTAATAGGACTATATACATATACATAAACATACCTAGGGAATAGTTACTGGTAGACTTTGCCAGTGGAAGGGACTCAGTTGGCATCGCGTATTTACCTGAAGCTCCTGAGCAGACAGTGCATGGAGTGTGGTGTATTGAGTGCCTCCAGTCAAATGCAGTGGAAGAAATCGCCTTCTTCTGGAACTTCTTTCCGTCTGATGAGTCAGAGCAAAAACTGAACTTAGTCGACCTTATGACCTTTTTGACCATCACTGTTGACCCTTGACCTTCTCACGCTTTACCTTGATTTTAATGGACCTCCCTTTTCTTTCGATAGCGTTCTTCTGGAGTTCAACGTCTCAACGGGGGAGGGGAGAGATGGGGAGATCGATCTTCCACTAAATATAAGTAAGTAAGTAACATCTGGTTAATTTCTATAGCGCTTTCAAAAGAATCACTGAAGTATAGCTCCGTATATTCCTATAATAATTTTATAAGTAAACTAACTGAGGAAGAAGTTTAGATAAAGAATGAGAATAATTAACAGCTGCTACTGTACTACTACGATAGCGCTGTATAAATTCACGAGATTCTACTTACTTGCACGCAGCAGTGGCGGCTCTAGGATTTGGCAAGTGGGGGGACTCCTGGGTGGAAACTTCTAAGCATGGGGGCCAACTATTTGTTGCTAGGTATATAGTAGTAAGTACATGGTCCCAACAGAGGGCCACTGGATGGCCAGGCATTCAATAAGGGGGCACGCGCCCCCCCCGCGGATCCCCTAAGTGGAACCGCCATTGGCACGCAGACTGCGCCTAGAGCTCTAGACTTCGTTTATATTGGACGTTGCTATTAGCGAATGCAAGTGCTGTGGAACGTTAGAGTCGTAGACTATTGCTCTTGCCAAGGTGTTGAAGTGAGACCGAGACCCGGAGAGGGAAGGAGTGGGGTCCTTGGTGGTACGGTCGATGGTTGTACCGTGGGTAGAGTGGATAATTTGGCGGAAAGCGGCGTTGACTTCTGACGCTTCGTCAGCCAAATGGAAAAACGGCTCCCCGTGGATCTGGAAATTGGTGTTTGTTTGAAGTCCGTCGGGGGATATTAGTGGAACGGAAAACGTTTGAACTTTGACCCCAGTAGTCGTCATTTGTAGTGCAGTTGTTGTAGTCGTCGTCGTCATCATCATCATCATCATGGCCACTGGGCAATTGGTGGTTTGCAGGTTTTTTAATCTAATACGTTTCTAAACAGAATTGATGAAACTCTTATTATTATCTAACGAAGATCGAAGCAAGACTTTGCTACACCCTCACACCACCTCCACCCACTACCCACCTCCTCCTTTGCAGACGCCATCGTCACAATAATAGCGTGGCAGATATATAGAAATATCAAACCAGGCGCTATAGAAGTATTACAGTAAGCTTAAACACGGTGATCTGTCTATTTCAGAGGTGGGTGTGTGTGTGTGTGTCGCATCTCTTTCAACAGTTAGGATCATTTTTCTTTCGACTTCAAGTGTTTATAAATAGACAATGACTACCAACGTCCTAGTGAATTATTCAGGCAAATTCATTCGCTAGGTGGCGCTATTCACCTTCGCGTGGCGGCAGATTATTATATTATTATTATATTATACAACGTAGAGATTTATGTGGCAACTAATACAGTGACTGCGTGGACACATTACAAATTATAAATTACAATAGCTAGTGCGAAATAGCCAAGTTTTAAGATTCTTCTTGAAGGTGTCTGGCGTTAGGGAGAGTTGAACTGAAGAAGGCAGGCGGTTCCATGCCCTTGCAGCAGTCACGGGAAAGGCACGATCGCCTACAGTACGAAGGCGCATCAAAGGAACAACCAGAGAAGCGGTTCCAGCAGATCTCAGGCGACGCCGACCTGCCTGATCTGCGACTCGTACTAATTCCGTCGTCAGGTACTCCGTTCAGGCAGCGATAAGCCAGCGTTGCCAACTTAAACTCAATCCGCTCAGGCATTGATAGCCAGTGTAAGTCTCGTAGAAGCGGTGTTACATGTTCACGAGAAGGGACCTGGAAGATCAGCCGCGCCGCTGCGTTCAATACGACCTGGAGACGGTCCAGCAGGTGTTGCGGTGATCCGGCGTGTCGCGTTCCCGTAGTCTAGTTTGGTCATCACCAATGATGAAACCAGTGACTTGAGGGCGGTGACTGACACTGATCTTCGTACACTTCTGATCAGCCGGAGTGCGTTGAAACAGCTGGCAATTGTCTTCGAGACATGGGTCCTCATCGATAATGTGCTATCGATGTGGATCCCAAGATTCCGGACAGACAACACTGGTTGTACCTCAAGTCCATCGATGCTGATACAGGTCGTCGGTGTCAAGTGTTTCTGACGCTCAGAGGTGATCCATAATACTTCAGTCTTAGCAGCATTGAGTTGCAGCTGATGTGACTTCAACCACCTGGTCACCTCGACCAGGCACCTAGTGACACGCTGCTGGAGCAGATGAACTGCTGCAGGAGGGCTGCTTCCATATACTTGCGTGTCGTCAGCGTAGAGGTGTGTTTGGAGCCCGAACCGTTGGACAATGCTTATCACGTCGGCGACGTACAGCGCGAAGAGAATAGGCCCTAGTACGGAGCCTTGGGGAACTCCACGTACTACACAGGTCGGCGGAGTGGTTGAGCCTGCGCAACATACATGCTGCACTCGATTCGTTAGATAGGAGGAAAACCATTGGAGCACTCGACCGCTCACTCCATACGATGCCTCCAACTTCTTCAGTAGTGTACCATGGTCCACCGTGTCGAAGGCGGCGGTGAGGTCCAGCAACACCAAGACCGCTACATCCCCTGCGTCCAGCGCTCGTAGGATGTCCAGCGACACTTTCAAAACTGCGGTTTCGGTTGAGTGATGTACCCGATACGCGGACTGGAGGTCTGGAAGGAGATTGTAGGTCGTTAGGTAGCGGATAAATTGATGTGACACGAGCCGCTCGAGCAGTTTCGACAGCACCGACAGGTTGGAAATCGGTCTGAATGACTTAATATCAGCGGTATCCAGGTTGGGCTTCTTGAGTCTAGGAGTGATATAGGCGGATTTGAAGATTTCCGGTACCGATCCAGATGACATCGAGCGATTGCAGAGTTCGGATAAGAATGGTGCGAGGATATAGGACGACTCCTTGAGAAGAGCGGTCGGCATAGGGTCGCTCGCACACTGCTTGTCTGGAAGTGCTCGTATCTCTGCGGCCACTTCGTCAGGAGACAAGGGCTGGAACGAGCTGAGAGAGCACTGAGTAAGTAATGTTAAATGTAAACGTGTTGAAGTGAGTGGGGTCTGTGAGGAGTCTTAGATAACTGAATTACTATGTCAACTAAGTTCATACTTGAAATTTGCCTTTTGTATCAAGTAAATATTTTCTTTATGGCTTGGATGGAGTTTATTATAGACTTCGCTAGGTGGCGCATGAAAACCATCAGACCCTCTAACGAAGAATGCCTCTTGGAAAATGCACATCACAGAACAATGTATTAAAAATTGCGCTATGGGGCCGTCCATAAAGTACATCACGCTATTTTTGGCCAGTTTTGACTTCCCTCACCCTGTAACAAAGTGTCATAAATTTCGCTTTCAATCTCGGAAAGTTCGAGGCGAAAGCTCCATTGCTCAAACCGAACAACAGGAATGGAATTCGCTCAACGGTCGCCAGATGGCGGGGGCGACGCCCACTCTCCCTCCATTCTCCAAACAGAGAAAGCGTAACTGAGTCGCTCGCGAGCAACGTAACCACAGCCTGACGTCATCTTCGTGTCGACGTCATCACTACGTAAGACCTATAAATAGTAATTTCTACGATTTTAAAAAAGGTATGCAAAAATAAATAGCAAATTATTCATCATTTGAGTCGTTCATTTGTAATTAATTAATCTTATTGACACAACGAATAAAATTTATTATCCTATTTTAAATAAAGCTCCATCTGGCGATGCCTATTGCCTTATGTTGATATAACCCTGATTTCGTGAGCATTCATCGTCCCCATAGCTATTTTAACCCATTAACTGGGGATCCCGGATATATCCGTCCATTTTACATTGAGTTACAGCTAAATACACGGTTAAGAGCGCCTAAGAATAAGCAGCTACTGTTGTGCTGCTCAAAGGCGCTATAGAAATCCACGAGATTTTACTTTAATTTACTTTACTTTAGACACGGTTTTAACATCGGGGAATTAAAACGATAAGCGTTCCATCTATAAACGCAGAACATTAACGATACCTTTACCCTTCTGTAATGTAATAAAAAGCAAAATGAAATTATTTAAAAACAACTTTAAATTATTTTTGCAACCGTTACAAATGGTGTCTAATTGTCTTTCACTTTTAGTATTTTAGAGGTTGAATAAGTTGCCTCAAAATTTAATTCAAAATTTAAAATTAATAACTCAAGCCGCTATCAATGCAACTGGACAAAATCCGACATATTCTGTCTGGGTAAATTTTAAAACATTTAAGATAAAGATATAAAATAGATTGAAAAATTTCATTAGAAGACGCATTTGAAATGGATCTTCATGGTACTCTGTAGAAAATATTTAAATGATATAAAGGTCACGTGATTTACTAGTTTCAGTAATTAAACACACGTGACCTTTCATCACTGCACGTTATAGGCCTATTAACTCAGATTAATGTCCTATAAATAGAAACGTGAATTTCGAGTTTATATAGCGCTTTGATGTTAATGCGCTTAACTAAACTCAGAGCGGGCTGCGTAACGTTGACGATTCTCATAAATCCACTTTAAAGTTCAAACCGATGACGTCATAATCGAGCTGTGGCGATGACGTCATAATCGGTTCTCACCTGAAACAGGAAGTCGATGTATCGTGTGGCCAGTTTCAGCGTCTGAATCTTGCTGAGTTTATCCGATGGAAGGGTTGGGAACGACCTTTCTCAGATGACCAAACGCCTCGTTCAGGGACTGAGTCCGCTGTCTTTCTCGAACATTCGCCATGGTCCTGTTCGTCTGGAAGTCCTCGCGGTTGTCTGTTTCCATAACGGTCTTTTTCCTCGTCTTCTTGTTCGCGCTTCTTGAAGAAGAAGAAGACCCATTTCCGGTTCCGCTATCCTTACAGGAATCCGTGCGGTTTGTTTCCGATCGCGAGTTCTTCTTATCCTTACCGGAACCCGTGTCAATCACCCCCGCCGTAGGGGAGGGGAGTTCTCCGATCGACCAAATGGACCCCCCAGCGGAGCCTCGAGGGCCCCAGAGGCTCGAACCCAGGTATCCAGAGTCTCGGATGGGAGTGGGAAGGAAGGGTAGCGGATTGGGGCCCGGGAACGCCGGTGGAAAAGGGTCGGTCGACCTGTTTTGTTTCTCCGACATTGTCACTGTTACGGTGTCGTCCAAGAGAGTTTCTTTTTCGTAACTCAGGTACTTAGAACTTCCTTGCACAGGATCCATTCTTATCCTGAATCAATCAGTCTACGAAATGATTCATCAAACGTAAATTAATAGTCCTGTTGATGCGCTATTTGAATGCAGACCTTAAACTACGTTACGACTGAAGTTACTAGGCCCTATAGAGTGAATTTTACGGAACAAATCATCGAAATAGGCCTATAGACTGAAAATGGAGTCAAAAGGCTTACGTACGACTACCTGAGACAAAAATTCACATTCGGAAATCTTCGTCAAACTTCGGCAAAAATTCGGAAGCCTGTCTTCTCTGCAAGATTCGGAAAACTTCTTAACTTGTAAAATAGAGCTCCCGACGACTGAGAAAAAGGTGTTCTTCGCTGCATTCTCTACCCCTCTCCCTCTTTCTCTCTCTCTATTCTCTTTGCTCGGTGCTCGGTTTGAGTAGCTCTTCATTCATTCACTCACTCACTCTTCTTCTTCTTCTTCTTCTTCTTCTTCCTCCTCCTCCTCCTCTTCTTCTTCGTCCCAGATATTGAATGCAGATGGGTTCGGATAGGCAGCCTCCAATGTTGACCATGTGGAAACCATTATTCCGGCGATGAATCAAAGTCTTCCACTGGAAAACTGGAAAGAGACGGAGGCTGGGTGGGGGGTCGCCCTTTCCTCCTCCACCTCCTCGACATTTGTTCTTACGTCACCAGTTCAGTCCAATTGCCAACCATCGCCCCCCCGCTGCCGTTCCAGCAAGCGTCCCTACTCTCCCTTAACTGCCTACCACATCATCATCATCATCATCATCATCATCATCATCATCATCATCATCATCATCACCATCATCATCATCATAGTCGTCGTCGTCATCATCGTCATCATCATCATCATCATCGTCGTCGTCGTCGTCTGTTTTAATTTATATAGCGCTGCGATCTTCGTTTACAATTCATCAACCGCTGGACACGTTAGTGCCCGGGTATCGAACCCGGGTTGACTGTTGTTCATCTAAGGAGAACATACGGAATAAACCAGCAGGCATGCCATGGCATATATGCCGTATACATGTATGATGTATGTATGTATGTATGATGTATAAATAGGATAAATCGCATTATGTGACCAATGTTCGGTTTCTCAAAGCCGCACTTGAGAGATATTAGGATTGTTTACGCGTTGATTTCAGATGCGATGTCTTTGGATAACAACACCCGTTGCGCGTGTGTGGTCCATATATACCACTGCCTATAGTCCGTAAGTTGCCTGGTTCTAGCGCTAACATTGTGATTTCCGCCTCGTTCAAAGTTCACGAACTGTTCATGATGTTCGCAGTATAGCATTTTGTCCTGTTATATTGTGCACTGAAATTTACATTTCTAGAAATTTATGTTAGTCGTGTTTAAAATATCCAACAGTCTTCGATGCAAAGAGTTCGTGGTAATCGTGTACATGTATGTTTTGCATGATTCACGGTATTGCTATTAAGTGACGGCGCTGTAGAAGTTTCGCAATAGGCTTGGCATGGATCTAGGACAGTTTAATTGCAAGTCAATCAATCGGTCAATCATTCAATCAATCAGGCAATCAAACATTCATTCATTTATTAATTCGTTCGCTCAGTCAGTGAGTCAGTCAGCAGTCAATCAATCAGTGAATCAATCAATCAATCAATCAATCAACCAATCAAAACGCAGGGAACTAGGTCAGTTCGACGTAAGGATCGACCTTGAACTTCGCTTTATGTAGCGCATGTCGATGCGCTATACGATCGGTCGATGTCTAGTAAAATGGTCGGACAGCGGAGATGAGCGGAACAGAGATGGAGTCCCGCCGCAGAAGGAACCTGGCTGGCATCACGTGTGTCCTTCTTGACCTTGGCGTAGAGGTCAAGGTCACCGAAGCCGGTGTGAAGGTCGACGATTCGTTGTTTTCCAGGTGAATCCGGAGTGCCGTGTTTTGATTGACAGGGGCTGGCCACAAGCACCGCGTGACCTTCGACCTCTTCCGAGACATCTGCCTCGTTGTCGAGATTAAAGGCGAGCTCGTCGGCGCCAGATGGCGTCTTGGCGCTTTGCGTTTTCGCCATCCTGGATTCAAATTTTTAGCATTTCCGAAAGCTAAAGGTTAGTCCAATATTACTCATTGATTAATACAATCATTTGTTCATCCGTTCATTCGTTCATACGCTCGTTTATTCTTTAATCTAGAGGAGCAGTGATATTCAAATGGCGGTCCGCGGGCCAGATCCGGCCCGCCAAGGAGAATGAAATGGCCCGCGAAGATACTGAAACGATAAATGACTTTTTCTAATATTTACGAAATATCTTTATGCCCTGTTTTCAACTGACCTGTTTTCTATTACTTATGAACTATATTTGTGTAAGTAAAATACATATATTTCTGGCCATCTGGCGCCAGTTATAAAAACACCCGATTTAGTGTTAAGATTATTAGTCTATCGTCTGACCGTCTTCTGAGGCAGCAGATTGCGAAAAGAGTGACAGACGCCAAAATAAGACCAAGGAAAATCCCCAAAATCATCGCCAAAAGGACACCTCAAATAAAAACACAAAACGAAAATAATTACCACTTACTCATTAAAATATAATCGAATTAGGATTTGAAATTAGACTTGATCTTTGCCAAAATAATCATCCGATGTCAGTTTTAAAAGATTTAACGCATTTGCGATAGGAGAAAACTAAATAAGATCCAATCCCAAAGCGTTTTTGATGGATTACAATAACTGCTACGTCGAAATATTTTTACCATTTGCAAAAGTCGTTGGTTGACTTCGAAGATTTGTGTTTTTCCAGCGCGAAATAACTGGGAAAAACACAAAATTATCGACATTAATTTAGAAACCTTTTCACTTAGAAAGCACCCAGAATAGCGTATATGAATACCGAGTGCATAATTACCACAGTAAACATAAATATAAATTAACAAAATAAATAAATAAACATATATTGATTGATATTACACTGTATGCTGTATACACGTATTTATTCCAATGAAGAACTTGCCTTCATAGGGGGCGCCACTGCAGTTACCGACGTCACCGACCCATTGGTTGCCTTGACAAGTGACGTACCACGTTTCCATGGTATTGTTGCATCTGATCATGACGTCATCTCCATCCGTGTCGACCGTTTTCACCCAGACGTTGCCAGGCAACGCCAGAATCGGACAACCAATGACTAAATTATAAAGACAACAACGACATAATCATCATCACCATCGCCATCATCACCACGACGACAACGACCACAACAGCAACGACGACGACAACAACAACAACAACAACTACTACTACTACTACTGTTACAGATGCTGCCAGTGGCGTAGCCAGGATTTCCGGAAGGGGGCTTTTGGATTTTGGTTTAGATCGTGACCAACACCAACATTTGAAAAATCTCGATAAGCAAAAAAAGGTCCGCCTCTTAAACGCCGTCGCATTCTACATTCTATGCCCAAGGGGGGTTTGTTTTGACCCCCAAAGTCGCGTCAAAAAATGAAAAATGCATGAAAACTCATTAAAATATTTTGCTTTGCCAAGGGGGGTTTTAACCCCCAACCCCAACCCCTTGGCTACGCCACTGGATGCTACGGCCAACAACAACATCACTACCGCCATCATCATCATCATCATCATCATCATCATCATCATCATCATCCCAGATTTAAGATAGGACAACAATGATGACTACGATAATGACGACGACATGTCATTCTTCGTCACTCAATACTAAGGAATGACGTGCCGTTGTATCTGATGACGAATCTGCCGTCGTACACGTGATCGTCTCTGACGTAGACGGTCACGTGATGCGATGACGACGCGTACAGGCGTCGCTCACGTGACCTCCTCACGCAGACGTTGAACTCGGCCAAGAGGTCAAGGTCGTCGTTGGGTCGTCTTTCGACCACGACGACCCTTGGACAGTAGTGGACGGATTCGCTGACGACCGTCGGCTGGAGAGACAGGAGGGTCAACTGGACCCGCTGACCCGGTCGACCCTGGACCGACCACGGGCACGCCGCCCTCCCCGCGGCCGAGTAGGAGCCCGGCTGAAGGTTGTTGCTAAGGAAGCCCGTCTCCGTTTCCATGACGATCCGGTTGCTAGGCGGGCACGACTTCAACTGCAGACTAGGGACTGACAATGGCAAAAAGTGCGGTCATTGATTGACAACGATGATGACGTTAGAACAGTAAGGTAACTTAAGGATTTACATTACCTGCGTAACGCGAGTCTAATATCTAAACGCTCTGTTATATAGGCAACGATTTGACTGCATCATCCGAGGACAAATGACCGGATATATCTGCAGAATCATTGACTGACTCCATTAATTGCGGAAATTCCTCAACAAAACCGGAACCGGAAATGAGGACTGTCAACTTCCGGCGGAGAGGGCGTGGTCAAGGATACGTGAGGTCATCACGTTCCTCGAAATACGAAAATCATTCTTATTTTAATTAATTACAAGCAAGATAGAATGCTTAAAACATGTAGCAGCCATAAATTATTTGGGTGTGTTAAATTCCATTTCGTAAGTTCTATTTAGTACGTTCTAAATCAACAGATGGCGTGTTCTTCGTGATGACCTTGAAGAAAAATGCGATGGTTTTTACCACAGCTGAACGATTTTATAACGCGATTCAGCCGTCAATGCATGCTGGCGAGTAACATACTGGCTTACCTGTGATGCACCTGTAGCTGGCTTCCAGGTAGGAGGCGAAGTCCCGCTGGCATGGTCGAATGTCGACCAGACTTCTGACGCTGACGTCACACGACCTTCGACCGGAGCAGTGAAGGTCGAAGTAAGAGATGACGTCATTAGAACAGCCTATGTTGAACTCACCGCGTATGCATCGACCGATTCGCATCCGACCGTAATACGCTGACGTCATCATGATTACGTCATCGCCGGAACAGGAAGCGTTGAAGTGCTCCGTCAGACAAAACTCTCCGACCTCTAGCGACAAGAAATTGAAGCTCATTATATTCATAGCAATGGCGCCTGTGAATTAACAGGCAATCGGAAATTATATAATTAAGAACAATGAATGAAAGAATGAAAAAAACGAACGAATGAATTAAAATGAATTTTACCTCCGTCTCTAGCAGAAGAGATGAACTTGAGCATAGCAGAGATGAACGTAGTAAGTATGAAAACGCACCAGGGTTCATAGGCAGACAGCTGCATTGTTCAAAAGCCAAAACCGAAGTGCAATATATTTGGTTGGAATCGAAAGAGATCTGTTGCAGTCGATGCAATCTTTGCATCAGAACACTCCTAACGAACGAACAAGACAATTAATCAAATAAACGAACATAGCGGGGGGTGGTGGGGGGGGGGGGGGGGGTCGCCACTTTATGGGGAGCGGAGGAAAGGTGAAAGGGATATCGCCCGTCACAAATATGGGTAGAATTTGAGCGCGTTTATATACAGAGTAACTGAATGCCATTTGTCATTTGTCACGAATGAATTCACAAGACCGCAGTTTATCCATGCAGTCGAAAATTTTGTACAGATAAACTCTCTGTCTGTGTCTCTGTCTCTGTCTCTGTCTAAGTCTGTCTTTCTGTCTCCCTCTGTCTCTTTGTCTGTCTCTGTTTCTGTTTCCGTCTCTGTCTCTCTTCCTCTCTGTCTGTCTGTCTCTGTCTGTCTGTCTGTCTGTCTCTGTCTCTCTCTCTCTCTCTCTCTCTCTCTCTCTCTCTCTCTCTCGTTGTTGAAGACTGCATCTGTTTTCGATGCGCATGGTTGCTCGGTTGTCAGTGCATAGCGAAAATAACATATTTTCTAGACCAGTCTCTCTCCCTCTCTGTTTAGCGACTATATCGTTGTGAGCTTTTGAGACCACGAAAGGGAGAGTGACTCCCTATCCATTTGCATACATTTGGACGACGACTTCCCTTTGGGAAAAGATCCCTCCGGCTTCGGATTCCCGTTTCACCAACACTGTTATTGTCCAACTGTTTGGCTTTAAAAAGGTTTCATGATTTTACGCTGAGGGAATAAATACGTTTGATAATATTATTCAAATGAGAAAAACGTGAGTTAAAATTAGAAATTTTCGATGATTTTTGCAAATATTATCTTCACGTAGAAGATGTCAACCGATTGAAGGCGTTGTACTTTTGTTCCTCGCTCCTTTCTTTAACTATCGCCATTGCCAGTCAAAGACCTATGCTTTCCATTTGTCTTGGATCTTCCCTTTAATTCTACATCTATGCTGTAATAAAAATCAAATGAATGGACTATAAATTCTGATCTTCAATGGTCGCTATCTTATGGATCTTGTTCTTGTTCTTGTTGCTCTTCTTCTTCCTCCTCCTCCTCGTCTTCTTCAACCTGCTTCTGGCTAGAACCTTCTTTAGAGCGGTTTTATCGTAAACTATATCTAGTCTTATCTATTGTCTCGCTTAATGTACTTTATGGGACTGTCTCTGATTGCTTTTAATGTATGGTTTTTATTTCAATTCGTTTCGATTGGATATCTCGTGACGCATGTCATCCATCCAACCGACCCAGTATTCGACCAAAGCCGGTCATCCATCCTTCCATCCATTCGGCCAATTGCATTTTCCTTTTTCTTTCTTTCATTCCATTAGTTCTTTTATCAAAACTCGAAGTTTTCTTCCTTCTTCGTTTGATCTTCTATGTATAGACATCGAAATATCAATAGATGCATTCGACCGTCAGAAAAATTAATTATTGAAGTAATTAAATCCTTTTATTTATATTTTATTGCTTCGTTTGTATATAATCATTATTAATTAGTTTGTCATTTACTTCATCTGTGCTTTCAGTTTGAATTTTTAATTTTCTGTTAACAGTTAACATAGTAGTATTTATTAGCCAATCCCAGAAATCGACATAAGTAAGTTAACATTTACAACAAAGTCTCATAGATGTTTAGTGTGTGTGTGTGTGTGTGTGTGTGAGAGAGAGAGAGAGAGAGAGAGAGAGAGAGAGAGAGAGAAGCCAATCTGTCTCATCTGTCTTATCCACCATAGACTGTCTCTTTGCTGTCCGGACTAACAGCCAGGACTTGACCGTGATCTTGTGTGATTTCAATTCGATGTGCCATCGACTTATGCTTCTATGCATTATGAAGTGGCACTATAGAAGTTTAAGAATAGATTACATTACACTATGACTCCATTAGGTTACGCGCCCATGTTGGGTCACTCGGAACCCGCCTCTGCCATTAATTAATCAATCTAGAACGTAAAGATGTTTTACGTTGAGCAAAATCAAATCAATGACTTCTATAGCGCCATTATAATTATGCATGGACGTTGGTCAAGATCATGCCAGTGGTGGTACCAGGATCAAATTCCAGGAAACCAGCGTCCTAAGATTTCCGGGTCCGGTTAACATGGATGGTTAACCCCTTAACTGGGGATCCCATATATATCCGTCCATTTTACATTGAGTTACAGTTAAATACACGGTTAAGGGGTTAATCTAGAATAGCTCTGCTTTGAAACTTAGCCTATAATAATAATAATAATAATAATAATAATAATAATAATAATAATAATAATAATAATAATAATAATAATAATAATAATAATAATAATAATAATAATAATGGTGTAATACTTACGAATAAAATTATTTCTGGTTTAATTAAATAAAACGAAGCCAAGAACTCACCAAAGTCCGCAGAAATTCGGAGTGATGTTCAGTCGAGGTCTATTCGGATTAGATTCGTAGCGTTATTCCAAAGGGAAAGCGTCAACATATTGTAATAAACGAACATCAAATGCGACAACTGAATATCAAACTCTCATATAGCAAGGCAGAGGAAGAGGAGGAGGAGGGGATGAGGAGGGGTGAGCACGGAAAATGAAAGGATGGGTGCACAGCCTCGGGGACTGTGGATCTATACACTGAGGCGGATGACGATTATGCGCCATGGTGGTGCTTAGGCACGCGCGCAAGGATACACGGAACTATAAGACCGTGCGCTAGAATACAACGACAACGTACGAATGCACGAGGATAAGCCATTTATGTAGCGCTTTACTTATCGATGTCATCATTAGCTAATTAATCAATAGACTAGATCACTGTAATTATCTATACAATAGTAGGCCTATTGGAAAACCTCAGGTGCAAAAGTATAGAAGGTTTGCGATTTCAAAGTACCCCGTTTCCAACTGGCGTCCTCCCCCCCACAGCATTCATGGCGTAAATTTGGATGAAAGAGTGGGGGCCAACCCTATGCCTCCCCTCCATTACCCTTCGATATGCTAGCCTCTCAAAAAGTGAGGGGGACTCGAGCCTAGAGGCCTTATAGAAGTTTATGCCTATGGTGCTGTCTCGTATTCGCAAATAATAAGTAATAATAATAATAATAATAATAATAATAATAATAATAATAATAATAATAATATTATTATTATTACAACCAATAAATAATAATAATAATAATAATAATAATAATATTATTATTATTATTATTATTATTATTATTATTATTATTATTATTATTATTATTATTATTATTATTATGCACTTCTATAGCACTTACTATAGCACCATACGAATAAAGGTCTGATTTTTAAATTTTGACTCCTAGATATAAAAGTATACATTGATAGCTAGGCTTACTCATTTTAAAAACGCACCATGAATATGTCCCGCTTAGAAACTGTCGGAACTAAAAACGCAGTAGCCTAAACCTACATGTATTTTAAAACTCTTGGTCAAACAACCTAGACTCTAGTGATTAAAATGCTAAGCTTATTCGATTGTGTGGTTATGAGACATTCGCTAGGTGGCAGCAGTTCACTTTACATGTAGCAACCGTTCGGAACACAGGGAATCGACCAAGGTCGACTATTGAGTGTCCGGTTGACCAAAATCCCGATGGAATGTCGGCTCCGACTAAGTCAGGCGGTGGAAAACAGGACAGTGTGCACACGGCCTGGCTTCCATTGAAAGGAAAATATTTCAAAATGTATTTAAAAGAACAGAAAGACAAAAGTTTCAACAATACAATCGGTCTTCTTGTACTTCTTATTCTCTCTTCCTCCTCCTCCTCCTCCTCCTCCTCCTCCTCCTCCCTCCTCCTCCTCCTCCTTTTCTTCTTCCTCTTCCTCTTCTTCTGATACAACCAGATTACTCTGATGATTACAACCTTGCATGCAATGATATACGTTAGATAATAATAATAATAATAATAATAATAATAATAATAATAATAATAATAATAATAATAATAATAATAAATAATAATAATAATAATAATAATAACAAGGTTTAAAGTGGTTCAGTAGGGACTGCCCTGTGTGAGAACCACTGTGATTCTATTTCTTCAATGCAGAGATCTAACACAGTTGATTGATTGTCCGTCAAGATGAAAGCCTTAGTTAAACGGCGTTGAGTGACCGATTCTGTCTCTAGGTGGCGCACTCGCGGTGACGTCATTCATAAATATATCACGACAGGCATTTCGGTGATACGTCACGTGATCGCATCTGACACGGAGAAACGTCACGTGACCCGGCGTTAAGCGGAGTCGATTCGCGCGACCGGAAGTCACGTGACGACCGGCGGGGGCGTTGTGTCTCGCCGTCGGGCATCGAGGCGACGACGGACTGAGGGGTGAGCGGGCGTAGGGGGAGGGGCTGAGAGTCCGGGGAGAGGCGTTGAGGACGGGGTGGGGAAAGTGGGTGGTCGTCTGGGTGTCCGGGGAGGCGTCCGGGCGCCGGTAGCGGCAGAAGATGCGCCGGAAGGTCGTTCGGAAGCGGGAACTGAACGCCGAGTAGAAGATGAAGTTGACGGCGCTGTTGATCATGACGAGCAGGTTGAAGACGCTGCCGGCGCTCAGGAGCACGAGGCGTCGCTCCTCCGTCGTGCTGCTCTTGACGAAGTTCACGTAGAGAACGGCGACGGCAGACGGCAGCTGGCAGACGATGAAGACGATCACGATGCAGACGAGCATCAGCGTGATGCGCTGCTGGTCCTGCGACGGGCAGGCGCCGCCGCTGCCCCCGCTGCTGCTGCGGGCGTTCGGCGCCGCGCTGCAGGCGCGCGAGTTCGTCATAAGGTCCCTCTGCTTGGCGGCGGTCACCAGGGCGCGCATCAGGAGACTGTTGAAGATCGACAGCAGCACCAGCGGTAGGAACGTGAACAGCGCCTGGTTGGCGTACTGGTACCCGAGCAGGTACGCGGTACTGTTACCGAACGAAGTCGGCTCTTCCACCAGGTGGGTCGCGTTGGTCGTCAGGTCGACTTTCTCGGTGACGCTGCGGGAGAAGACCTCGGGTACGGTGATCAGGGCGGCGGCCAGGCAGACGCCCGCTAGGGTGTGCCTGGCCCGCTTCGGGGTGCACCATACCTTGCCCTTCATGGGGCAGCAAACGACGATAAAGCGCTCTACGGTAAAGGTAACGGTTAACCAGATTCCTGTATTGCTCCAGACGTTGGTCAGCGTACGTCCAACGTACGCCCTGTACTGGACGTACAGTGGGTGGTCACTGATGGAGGAATAGTGGGTGAAACTCATCGTGAGGGCAAAGGTCAAGTACAGGATGTCGTAAATGGCAAGGGCGGTCAAGTAGCGATTGGTCGACGATTTCATCCAACGCCTGTGAAAATATTTCAAAAATACAGTAGAACTTCGTTATAACGGACTCGGTTATAACGTAAATTCCGCCATAAAATACCGCAATATACGGCCCCGTGTGATGCGCTATCGTTTTGGATGGAATTGGCTATACCGACCGCTATAACGTACCTCGGATACAACGTATACTCAACTTTACAGACACGCTAAATACGTAACGACCGCTAAATACGTAATGACGAAATGTTACTGTATTAGAAGAATCTTGTGAAGTTCCCCATAATTTTTAAAGTTAAAACTTGTAGAATTGACACAATTTTTGAACGACCCATTTCCATCTCTGCCTCATTGACCAATCAGTTGCGGTTGTAACATTCCGCAAATGTCTTTTAAGCATTTATCCAGCTTTGATGCATTTCTTAAGACAAGCAGATACAATAAATGGCAAGTCACTAAAACAGTAGCACAAGAGCTATTTAGAGACCTACAAAGTTTCTCTTCCTTCAATTTTTATATCAAAATTTTTATATACTAAATCGCGCATGCGCAGAAGTTAACGACTTCGGAGGAAATGACGTCATGCGCGCATCGCATTTATTGTTTATATTGTTTTTTGTTTGTTTTTTCGGTTTTTGTTTAAATTTGCACAGACAGTTTAACGTTACAAAGACGGTAATGCGGACGTCTATATTTAGATGTCGCTATATATATTTATATATATATATACAGTTTCTGTGACGTAATTCCTACCTGGTGAGTACCACAATGGCAAGGAAGTTTCCGACGCATCCAAAACAGACGACCGTTGGATAGAGGATCTTCTGGACGACAAAGATCGTCTGAAGTCTCATCGCTCTCAGCTCATCCAGTCGCGTCCAATTCACCCTCGGACCGTCGACCCCGATCGTCGATGACGTCATAGCATAGTCGATCGTGACGTCATTGACGTCGTCGTCGTCGTCGTCTTTCAAGAACGAGGATATCGACTCGACGAAAGGTTCTTCAAGTTCCAAGGTTGACATGACGAGAATTATTGCTTCCTGCGGGGGCTTGGACCAATAGAATTAGTTTAAAATGGGACTAGTTATGTTATTATTAGGCTTTAGACGTTGTCAAGAGAGGGCAATGTGTAGTCAGAAGTCTCGTCTTTCGTGGAATAAGCCAAATTTTTTCAATATACTTCTCAAGTTATCTATCTGTAGCACAATACAACATCACACCATCGCCTTTTCTCCTTACTGTATAGTTGCGCTCACAATGGTTTTCACTGCATTCAGAGATTTTATTTCAGTTTCCTTTTAACAAATCGAGTCTTGATCTACTGTTGTTCATGAGTCCAGAATTTCCGATTTATTTGACAATTCGACTTTATATACACTAAACCGCGCATGCGCACGCATTGAAGCTAACGATTTCGCAGGAAATGACGTCATGTGCGCAACGCAAGACCAAAGTTCATCGTTTTTTTGGTTC
This sequence comes from Metaphire vulgaris, assembly GCA_018105865.1. Taxonomy (NCBI): domain Eukaryota; kingdom Metazoa; phylum Annelida; class Clitellata; order Crassiclitellata; family Megascolecidae; genus Metaphire; species Metaphire vulgaris. The sequence goes on from CM030833.1 coordinate 30,093,647, forward strand.
AAATTCGCGCAAACAGTTTAACGGTACAAAGACAAATTTATTATGTAGAGCGAACATCCATTTCGATGTCCTTATCTCATCCTGGGATCTCTTCATCCCGATGAGCAGAGTCCTGTAATATCCTCCGGCTTACTCCATCTGGCGAGCGTTTTACGTCTAGCGCCATCTGGCGTTGGACTTTCACTGATGGGAACGTATAGTGAGCGTGGCAGAGAGAGAGAGAGAGAGAGAGAGAGAGAGAGAGAGAGAGAGAGAGAGAGAGAGAGAGAGAGAGAGAGAGAGAGAGAGAGAGAGAGAGAGAGTGTGTGTGTGTGTGTGAAAGCGTTCAACGCTGCTATACTCGAGAGCGCGTTTTAAAAACGAGTAGAGAAGACTCGTGGAATTAATTTGGTAGAAACTAGTAGAATCAAGAGATTTCCACCTGAAAACACGACCTTTTAGATCGCTTTTGACTTAAAAAGAATTTTATAATAAAATTTCAAGACAAACAGAATTACACAAGATGATCAGTATTGATGTCTTGGAATCCTTATTTTATGGACCGCATAATTTCCTTTGGATATTTAAATTCTAATCTGAATTTATTTTTGTTTTTTCGATGATAAAAACAAAATTCGGCAATTAATTCAGGGGCGAAGCGACGGAGGATTATATCGATATATATATACCCCAAAATCAGTATATATTTAATATAAAAATTAATATAGCATATATATAGTTATATACACATATATAATGCATATTATATAATATATGTAACAATATATAACCCCCAAATTTATGCTCCCGATTTCAAATTCCTGGCTACGTCCCTGTTTACAGAGTGAGATCTTAAACACATTGGTTAGACTCATAGACCTACAAAATTCTATTGTAGTCTTTTCATCTATCAAAAGCCATGATTTTTTTCTATAGCATTGTTTCTCTAATGCCAATGTCTCGCATCCACATGTGACTCATCGATAGCCAATAACTAAGCAGATGCCGTATTTTACGATTTTTAAAATTTCTATAGAAGAAGTAGGGGCGTATCCTGCGCCCGAAATACATTGGCAGTTAATCTAACGTATGTCGTAACGAAAGAAGGAGAAAAAGCAAAGAAAGAAAGAGCAAACGGTAAATATCAACACACTTTTATGATACAGATAAAGCATCAAGATGCATTGCCGAATCATTTTATCGTCTTAATATTTACAGTATATATATATATACTATATATATATATATATATATATATATATATATATATATCTGTGTGGGTCTGATGTATCTATGTACCGCGGGTAGCTCTCCCAGAGCTGGTTTTAGAGCAGCTCTTCCTGATCTAACTTTCAATAGAAGCTGCCTTAATGTTGATTTCTGTAACTTGTTTCGGCAACAATTCGACCTGTATAAATATTTCTTTTCATGACCAATACAGTTAATAGTCCGCTAAATATTTACGCAGACAGACCGTAATATCCATCCGAAGCAACTCTTAGGATACAGGATATCCAACGGTTACCTTCAGTATATGGTTGGTTCCACAATTAAATATCTCTCCCACAGAATAATAAAAACGTCCCTTCCCCCGACCTCAGCCTCTCCCTTCTCCAAGATATTCCTCTACTACTTAAACGACGTATGTAGTTTTCATTGCTCCGGTCTGTGGTGTATGCGGGGAGGAGGTATGTAGGGGAAATAAACAAGTAAGTAAGAAGACATGCGGGTAGCCTTTGATGGCTGCGGTTTACGAGCAGCTAGAGACAAAACGCAATCGGGCGCTAGAATTGCGAGAATGATGTACACTTCGAGGCTTTCGTCACGTCTCCGTCCTTCACGGCGGTCTTCTTCTTCTTGGGCGCGGGGCCGACGCCCCCAGGCCGCCCGGGGCCCCATCGCGGCCCCCCCCCAGGCCGTCCCCACATGTGGACTGAGTTTCGTAATGGCGGTCCTCGTTTGCGGCTCGAGGAGCTGCTGTCGATGGCGGCGGACTTTGAGTAAATCAGCGACTCAGAGAAAAACCTTTCAACGGTCTTCCTCTCCAAACAGCTGCGCGACCCTCTGCCGAATTCCCAGTCCCTTCTGACGGCTAATCCCCTGCGGTCGGGTTCCACACGGGAACCTTTTTGTCTCTTTTGTCCAATCTTAGCGCTTTCAATTGTAAAGATTGTGCCCCTTGTCCTCCAGATGCTCGGAGTCTTTTACCCGTAAGCTCTTTGTGCTTCTTCCTGTATTCTATGCATTGCGCCCACGGACAGTTTTTCAATTGGGGGGGGGGGGAAGAACACAATGATCACGGTAAATATTTTAGCAGGATATTCAAATGCAAATTTTGACAATTTTGAAAGATTGTCAGAATGAGAAGCAAAATCCAAACAAATCAGGTACTATTATAATATAACAGTACCTGATTTGTTTGGATTAAAATATTATTTTAACTAAGTAGTGTTTCAGTGGGAAAATATTGGTCAGAAGCCAAAACATAGCTAGTTACAAAATAGATTTGCATTTTCCAGAGGGCAAGTGCCCCCTCTGGCCTCAATGCATGGGCGCCCATGTGTTCATCCAGTTTAATCCAACTTTAATCAGCAAATCAAGAGATGATTTTTCATCGCCGCCAACCCCTTGATCAGTATCAGTGCAAGGGAAATGATTTAGTAAAAGTGCAACCCGACTTTCATACGAAACAATGAACTATTGCACTGCACTTCAGAAAACAGCCGCAGGAAAGAAGCTTTTTAGAAAGTGCAGAGACAGGTGACACACGAGACACTAAAAAGTGCACTATCAGCTGAATGAAAGAAAGAAAAAATGAATGAATGAAAGAAAGAAAGAATGAATGAATGAATGAATGACTGGACGAATGAATTAGATTGTGACAGGCTTTAAATCATCATCATCATCATCATCATCATCATCATCATCATCATCATCATCATCATCATCATCATCATCATCATCATCATAATCATCATCATCATCATCATCATCATCATCATCATCGTCATCATCATCATCATCATCATCATCATTCTCGCTGTCAAGTTGACCTCTTTATTTAACCGGTGAAGCTGTGGTCACGTGATGTCTCTTCACAGCGCTGATTGGTTGCATCCCATCTTCCAAGTCGCAAAGGACATCTCTGGTCTTTTACCGACGAAAAGTCCAAATTTTATTAAAGGCGCTAAATAAGGCGCCACGCAACCGTTCCCATGACGACCGTTGCCGTGGATGCTGCTGCCATCTTGGGAGCGCCGATCAAAGCAACGGGACGGGGTGCTTGGGCGGTAACTGCAGTTTGTTCGGCGGATTATGTCCGCGGACATGCGTCGCCGGCATTTTAACTACGGAACGTGGTACTGGGTACTTTTAGGGTACTTGTTTTGTGCATCGTCCGTTCTCTGGACGTTGCATTGTCGTCATATGTGACGTCATTGCAAAGTATCCGATACTAAAGACACCATTGTAAATATCTGAATCGAATCTCTTCGCTTTAAATTCAGTGACGTCAGAATAAATTCACTCACAACCCTCCATAAATAATGAGGAAGAAGACAAGAAAAACACAACTACTACTACTACCACCACCACCGCCACCACTACAGTAGAACTTCGTTATAACGTACTTATTTAGTACGTCATATCCGATCCGATACGGTAGCGCATTGCACGGTATAACGTATACATTATAACGGAGGATGCGTTAAAACCGAGTTCGTTATAAGGACGTTCTACTGTACTATTATTATTATTATTATTATTATTATTATTATTATTATTATTATTATTATTATTATTGTACTATTATTTTTAGTATTACTTACTTATTTAGGCGGAGAAAAGTGACAGCAGATGATTATGGCGACTTACTGTAGCGCAAAATGCAATAATGTAATCGAATGAATTCTGAATGTCTTAGTATAGGAATACTTAGTCATGGATAATTATAGATTGCACTAATACACTGTTAGCAAATTCTTCAAATTTATCCACGAAAATACAACCAAAAGAGAATGGCTGATAACTGAGAGATGGTGATGAATGTGCAAAAATGTTATTATCTTCACAGTACACTGTCTCTGAATCAATTTCAATTTGTCAAGTCTTCGTCACTTATCCTGCACTTAATTGACGCATCATTCGTGAATAATGAGATAGGAGAGGGTGCGGGGTGGGGGGGGAGAAAGCCACAGAGACGGAGAATTACTGAGAAGGGGGAAACACAACGGATGACGATGACAAATGGTAAGTTGACTGAAAATTGAAGAGGTTAATGAAGAACGAGGATATCCTCGTTGGACGTTGGTCACTCAGAGTGACGTAATCGTTACTGCTTTCTGACAGCGATTACTTGATTTATGAGTGACTACTTCCGCCTCATCAGTGACCGGAAGGAAGTGGAAATTGACTGCAGTCCATCCATCCGTCCATCCATTATCCGTTCCTTCGTTCGTCTGTCTGTCTGTCTGTCTGTCTTTCTCTGCATCATCATGGAGACCCAAGTTGAATCGTTATGCAGGCTTCGCATAGAAGAGTACATTCCTTGGCATTGCAGAGAGAGAGAGAGAGAGAGAGAGAGAGAGAGAGAGAGAGAGAGAGAGAGAGAGAGAGAGAGAGAGAGAGAGAGATCAAAGAATTACAGTGACTAATACAGACCAATGTACTCAGCGCAGTCCAAATGTAATTTAAAGTTTATCATCTGCAATGCATTTTACTTAACTTTTTAATAGATAAATCGACGAATACAGTAGAACCTCGTTATAATGACACCGCAATCCAAAGGAATATTATGTTTAGAAAGCGCAGCATAGATATCTACTTTCAGGTTCTCGCTAATGTCTCAATAGCGAATTCCCACTGTAGATAAAAGTGCAGTGCCTAGAAACTGAATGCCAATAGACAAGTTTTGTAGACAACTAAAGAAAAAATAGGAAATATTAGTGAGTAAGAAAGCAGCGTTCTTAAAGAGACTGTTCCGAACTGTTTGAAATTTCGTTCTCTTGATTCGTCCTCCTAATAGAATACCACAGTACGTTAGTGAATGACAAACTATCACGATAACAGTCTTGAGTGAGTGAGTGAATGAATGAGTGAGTGAGTGAATGAGTGAGCGAATGAGTGAGTGAGTGAATGAGTAAGTGAATGAGTGAATGAGTGAGTGAGTGAATGAGTGAATGAGTGAGTGAGTGAATGAGTGAGTGAGTGAATGAGTGAGTGAATGAGTGAGTGAATGAGTGAGTGAGTGAATGAGTGAGTGAGTGAATGAGTGAGTGAATGAGTGAGTGAATGAGTGAATGAGTGAGTGAGTGAGTGAGTGAATGAGTGAGTGAGTGAATGAGTGAATGAGTGAGTGAGTGAGTGAGTGAGTGAATGAGTGAGTGAATGAGTGAGTGAATGAGTGAGTGAGTGAGTGAGTGAATGAGTGAGTGAGTGAATGAGTGACTATTCGATGTGAATTCTGTGTCTTAGATCGGCGATCAGTCTTTCTCTTTCTGCCATCTGCTTCCTTTGCGTCGCCATTTCCTCATCGTATTCCACCCGTTGTTTTTCCAGCTCTTCCACCCTCCCCTTCAGCCGTTCCAAGACCTCTTCCTTCCTTTCCCGCCCGCCGTCGGGTCTCAACGACATCCCGGTCAACCTACCGACCACTTGGTCCAACTGGACCCGACCCCCATCGACCTCGACCTTGACCTTGAGAATCATCAGACATCTCTCCCTCTCTTCCAGCAGGGCGTCCCTGTGTCTCAAGGTCATTTCGACCTGGCGGAAGAAGCTTTCCAGGTTCTCCTTGAAGTCCTCGAACACGTTTTCCCTCTTCGGCACCTGGATCATCCTGTGGAAAAGTTCCGCCGTCGTGGTGGTGGTGGTGGTGGTGGTGGGTGGCAGCACCACCTGGATCGTGTCTGGCCAGCTGTCCTTGGTGCTTGAGGACGAATTCTCTGAGGACGAAGGCCAGTCGAAGGCCACGGTTGTCCTTGGCCTCGATTTCCGCTCTGACCCTGTCCAGCTCCCGCCCTGCTTTGTCCCTCTCTCGGCACCAGTCGTTGTGGACCAGCTGTAGCTTGACTCCGATCAGACGAGTCAGCTCCTGCTTGTCTTTTTCCGAGAATCTCCTTTTCTGACCAAATTTTCTAAACATAAAAATTAAAACGGAGAATATTTCTTATAATCGTGAAATGTAAATAGAATCGCATTGAAAGTATCAGTTAATGCGAACGGAAAACCGAAGAAACCCAAAATATGTCATATCCCCAAAAGTATCAGTGCTCAGTGGCGGTTCCACGTGGGGGATGAGTGGGGATGCATCCCCCCACCGGACTTCCAGACTTTTTCGCTTGTGAAACCTATTTTGAGTAAAAGTATAAGTCAAACTATGGGAGAAATGCGGATGACTTTATTACTTGTCAATCAATCTTTCGGTAAAAGTGTAGTAAAATTATGATAAAAATTCCCCTTTGTTAGCCTTTTTCGGCAAATTTTATTGATTTTTTCTTTCTTTTTTCATCCCCCACCAACTTCCTATGAATCATCTCATACCCCCTCCACCAAGAAATCCTGGAACCGCCACTGTCAGTGCTCATCATCCTCAATCAAATATATTTGCCTATATATATATATATATTATATATATATATATATATATATATATATATATATATATATATATATGAATACACGCTTTCTTACTTACTTCTTACTTACTTTGAGTTCATACGTATCTACCTGACAGTGTTACATTTCCCTTAATGTTCACTTCAGTGCCATTAAGTGCCACATTTGATCAGTTCAACCGCACGACAACACTGCACTTATCATGTTTGTTTCGTACAAAGGCAAGGCCTCCCACTGGATATGACTTCAACACATTATAAGAAATACCAGAAGCGTTATGAAAGTGACCTTTTGAATATTATGATGACAATATCAGTGATAATTGCAAGCGACAACTAGACGAATAATCAGTGAAACGAAGAGACTTGTGCAGATAATGCTTTTAGAACATCAAATGAAAGCCCCGATGATTGACTTTGATGGAGAAATGCTGTCGCAAAAAATGCGACAGAAAAAGAAAAACCGCTGCATAGGGCTATATAAAACGTCGCCTAAATCAATGACCGAGGAGCTAGGTGAGGTGGTCAGGCATTGACTTTACGTTGCACCGTCCGCAGATGACTGAATTTAGACTTCTAGTATTAAAGGGGAAACAAGAAGGCATTTTGCTATGCTTATTGCGCTACATAAATTGTCAAGCTAATAATAATAATAATAATAATAATAATAATAATAATAATAATAATAATAATAATAATAATAATAATAATAATAATAATAAGTTAATAACGTTACTTCGATTAGGTACAACATTAAGTGTCTGATATTCGAATATCTATGTCGAATCCCAGACTCGAACCCAAGTAGCCAGACCGACTCTACTCTATTTCCATGGCTATTTCTATTTCTCTACTCTATTTCCATGGCTATCCAAATAGCAAATGGTAAATTCGTAATAGAAGTAAGACGTTCGTACCGTCGAAGCACTTTGGACGCCTCGGTAACCATCTCCGTCATCGGCTGGACCTCTCCAGTCTCGAGGCCCAGCTCCAACAGGATATCGTCCATCAGCTCACGGCATTCTGGCGATCCAGACCTAGAGACGACGACACAGAAACGACGGAATCCACCGCCAGAGGGACACGAAGACAGAATACAATCGACCAATCGCTCTGCACGATCCCCACTGTCCCTTTCGATCTACGGAGGACAATAGAAATAAAATATCACACGATGCCTAAAAATTTTGCCACATATAGGGTGTATAATGCATTATTTATCCCATTAGTTTATTTAGCGCCAGTGCGGACAGTAATCGCAGTGCAGAAATCCCAAAAATCGTCACAAGAAAACTCGTGTGAAGTCCCATCCATGTGAACCACAAGACAACAGAAACATTCACTATAAAACAGAAATAATTAATAAGAGAGCAAATCGATTTAAACACCTCTTTATTTCTCAGCGCGTATGTTATATTTTTGCGTAGACACTAGACCTGTTAATTAACAAGGTTTTTTGCCCAAGTCGATCCTTGAAGCCATTCACACCCTGCAGCAAAATGTCTTAGTATACCAAAATTAATGCATATTGTCAATTTAATGATTTTAAAATTTTAAAACTAGAATTTAATTTAAATCACAGAGACTTTATGGCATTTTCGTAAGTTTTTAATGATCAAATCACGTGAATTATGGGTCCTATGCTGTACATGCCTTTATACTTTCCTTCTGGTTAAGAGGTAGCTATAATAAAATAATGAAAACTATAAAGCATTTTGACCATTGAATTCAGAAAAGAGATAAAGACATTGAAAACGAGGATTGATAAGACTTTGAATAAGAGATGCTCTTGAGTAGAGACTTCTATTTGGAAAACGAATCAGTGCCATCCTTAGATCGTGTTACAATCTATTTCTCTACCTGCCTCGATCACTGTAACGCCCTCCGAAGACAGAAGCCCTTCCTCTTTCATCTCGAGGACGAGGTCTGGAGTCACTTCCAGGTTCTCGACCAGTTCACCTCGACGTCTGCGCAGGATGCCTTTCTCCACTTCGTCCATCTTTCAATCCGCACTCTTTCAAAGTCCTTCAGACGTCCAAACAGTGCACTCATTCGAGCCTATCCTCACTTTTTTTAAGACTTATGCACGAGAAAGAAAGTGCCGGCTCTAGAGTAGCCTATTTGAAAACATGACGACAGCATTCCTTGTAGGAGGGAAAGCATCGTATCCCGTGCAACTTGACCTATGCTAAATTGCCTTGCTTAACAGCGCCGCGTAGCGATTATTCGTGTAATTAGATCTGTGGATAGATGAACTGAAGAATATTAGTCAACAACCAGGATAATAAATGTCTACCACATTAACAGTCTGTCTCTCTCTGTCTCTGCCTGCATCTGTCTCAGACTGTCGGTCTCTGTCTGTTTGTCTCTCTTTCTCTGTCTGTTTGTCTGTCTCTTTCTCTCACTCGTACTTGCCTTTTTTATCGATCTATGCGTCGTTGTCATACTGCCATGCATGTGTCTGTTCATCTGTCTGTCTGCCTCCGTCTATCTGTCTCTGTCTGTCTGCCTGTCTGTCTCTCTCCCCTACCTGTCTTCGTTTGTTATCGACATATGCGTATGTTTGTCTTTGTGATTCTCCCATGTGTCTGTTCATCTGTCTGTTTGTCTGTTTGCATCGCTCTTGACTGTTCTGTGGCTTTTACTGCTTCCCGCTTCTAGAGAACGAAGGTTTCCGTGACATAAAAAATACAATTGAATTATCATTGTTGATTAATTGACTGCGTCAAATATCCAATGGCCAATCATGCTCTGAAGCGTGACCGTTTCCATGGCAACGGCATAACTAGGAATGCTCAATAAATCCAAAGCGAGTCCAATGAAATGAAATGAAACTGCGCAAGTCATCAGAAACGTCAACAGATCAATAATAATAGATCGATCGACGATGACTTAGAACAGACCCTAGGCTGATTACTACTACTATTATTATTACTACTACTACTACTACTACTACTACTACTACTACTACTACTACTACTACTACTACTACTACTACTACTACTACTACACTGCTGCCACTGCTGCTACTGCTACTACTACTACTACTGCTGCTACTGCTGCTGCTACTGCACCACCACTACTGCCACCACCACTACTGCTACTACTACTACTACTACTACTACTACTACTACCACTACTACTACTTATTATTATTATTATTATTATTATTATTATTATTATTATTATTATCAGTGAAATTCTATAGTGCCATTTTAGCAATGTAGCAATGCACTTGGCATCAGTTGAAAGTCTAGATTTTTAGATTTTATTATTTTCTGTTTTCTGAGTGCAAAATGCGTGAGGTCCATAGACAGACGAAACTCAGAAAATTTTGGCAGCTAAACTCCATGTTCCAATAATTCAATAATCTTCTCGGTAAACACCTCTTTATTACCTACGCTTAGGTTTATTTATAGGAGTAAATCGTTAACAATATTACTCACGACGTGTATATGATGTGTTCACCGCCTCAACTTTTCTGTATGTTTTTGTAGCGCTCGTTTTAGATATCACATGTCACGTAACCATGCTTGCATAGGCTAGATAGCATATCGATAAGCCCAAGGTTTGAGATTAGCGGCGCAGGTAAATTGACAACCTATCGATAACTTCCGTTGTACGCTTCTTAAGCGACCGTCGTATAATAAGATTTTCATGCGGGAAAAATTAATATACTGGATAAGTTGTAAATGTTTCATCGACCTAGCCAACTAATTATGCATCGAGAATAATGGTGGTCGGGTCATATTCCACCCCAAGAGTCGATCAGTCACACACCTGATTTGCTACCCCACTAGAGTGGGAGGGGCCAGAGTGGAAAGAGATGGTTTAAAACTTAACCCCTCACAAATCGAGCACTGATTTTGTTTCAAATGTGAAATCGCACCATAAATAAATCCGCACTTTTTGCAAAATTTGCACTTAAACTTAGAAACTCGAGTGCGTTTTCTGTAAATTTAGCAGAAAGTTACATTTACAGTAGAGTCCATTGTCTTATTAGTCTATGGATGAAACATGACGGTACTTGTACAAGTGCTTTAATACTTATCAACTATGCTCAATGGGGGTGGGGTGGAGGAATAAAATAACCTTTTAGCTGAAACAAGTCGGAAGAAATCGCTCTTCAACGGCCTTTGTATCATTTTGGCCACCTGGCGAATGTCAGCGTAAGCACATTGCGATGCCGATTGAGACTAGCGAATGTCGAAGTAATTAACATCATTGCAGTATTTAATTTTTTTTTACCGACGAAAGGAAGTCAGTGAAAAAGACGACGGAGGTAGGGGCGGATCCAGGAATTCAACAGTAAGAGGGGGGCTTTGTGTTCCATTTCTTATTCTGCCTTACACCGCCCATTCTCGAATTGACACATATTGTCAAATTAATTGAATTTAATTTTATTTAAATAAGGAAAAAAAGGACTTTTCACGCTTATTAATTTTATTCTTGCCTCAATAGCTTTTTGGTTGTTCAGTGGTCGAAAAATTAGGGTGTTTTAAAAATCAAACTGAGCACAATTTCTTGTAAAAGGCGCGCGTAGTAGCAGGCTACGATTTTAGTCTAATTGTAACAGCCAAGACTGCCAAATCGGCATTCCGAATGGACTTTGGGTCTCCTCGGACGTCTCCTTGTCCTGTTCTCGTCTTGATCGTTCATCGAAGGGATCTTATCATGGTCACCGAGGCTTCGATGGGTCTTTGCAGGGCGCGGGGGCCAGGCCCTCGGCCGCCGCTGGGGTCGAACCATCGCTCTGTGGCGGTTCTTAAGAGCAGACGCTCTCCGTAGCAACTGTCCAATCAACGCTAGCAACAGAAAATCAGAAAACATCAACCAAGTAAGAATTATTATTATTTATTACAATAATGGCTAATAATAATTACGTTATACGATTAACTATATCAACAGTATTAATATTACGTTATAGAAGGCATGCCTTGATTAGGAGACAAGATTTCTAAATTCAATGTCTTAGTAACTGACTTTTAAAATCAAGACCAGCAAAGCGCCATATTGCTTTTGCGCGTGCAAAAGTTTGGACCAAGGAAAAGCTATTTCAGTGCAAAAGGGTTGGAGACAAGTGGACAATAACAGTTGAAACAATAAACGAATTCAAAAGTCATCTAGAAAAACTGCGTTACTAATTTATGTTAAGAGTAATTGTGTTTCCTTGTGCTCAGTGGCGTAGCCAAGGGGGTTGGGGATTAACCCCCCTCCGGCTGTTCGACCACAATTTTTTATTGCGTATCTGTATAATTGTACACATTCATATACCTGTGTATAATTCACTTAATGAATAAAAGTAATAGTTGATGACCTTTGTTGCTTGTCAGGATTTTCCGAAGTTGGGAATCATGGAAAGCATGCCCCTCTTCTTCGGAAAATCCTGGCTACGCCACTGCTTGTGCTTCTTACCTTGGGCATCTTTAAGTTCCGGTTGATTGTTGGCATAGCAGGAGCAGTTGACGCAGTTGCAAGTGTAGTCCGTGTTTCTGCAGTTGAAGGGCGCTCTAAGACAATCCGGACAACGGCATTCGTACAGCGCAGCTCCACCTAGCGGCCAACTGCACGACAACTCAGCGCAGACAACGACAACAACGACGACGACAACGACACAGGTGAACGAGTAGTTGGGTGATGATGACGACGGCGCACTCATAGCAAACAACTACGACTACAACTCTGAAACATTCAGTCAATCAACATGGAATGTTATTTTCTAGCTTATGGTGCGCCTTTTGATTTAAGACTGCGTTCAGTTTTAAAAATAAAATAATAAATAAAACAAAGAGTGCGGATTATATCCATCCACGCAATTTTCGTCGTGACAAACTGATCGCATTTGATTACCTTAAAGCATTTCGAAGCAAAATCCGACTCAAATACCTGTAAGAGTAGTTCCTTAGTGTTCATTAGAATTATTCACCTTCCAATGTATAAACTCTTGAATAGCTCTAGGATCAGCAAAAATCAGAAAACTAATTTAGTTTTTTTTTTAAATCTGAAATTCCGCCTCTATTCGCAGTTTTACTGTGATCTTCCGATGGAAATCCAGTGAACGAGTGAGTAGACAATCATGTCACTTATTTTTATAGCGCTACATGTAACCAAATCAATCAATACGCCTGCGTAAGCCAACGCCCACATAATTCTTCGGACTGTGACGATGTTGAATTTCAAGTTGTTTATATCGAGAGAGCTGTTAATATAACACTGCGCCAAATGAATTCGACGAATCAATAACAGCAGAACTCCCGCTGTAAACACCTCATTTAATTAGTTTAACGTTCTCATTTATGGACGGATTCGTTACAAATATCTTTTAGACTCGCACTGAAACACAAAGCGTTCTTAAATGAAAACACGGGCCATTAAAATGGAACTCTGTGGAAATTATTCGCCGCAAAATAAACCTAGAAAATATTTCCTACTGCTATTAACATCACGTGATGCATCGAGTTGTCTGTAATGGGATTATAGGAGTTCAACATTGCTCTGTGGGTGACTAGTGAAGATCGTAATGTTAATATTTGTAGCAGATCGAGTCTAGTTTGGGAGCTGCTAATGTTAAAAATTCAAGCATTTTGTTCTCACGTATGCGGAGTTTCTGTTCGAAAATTTAAAACGGGAAATTAAGTACTGCATGGGCCTTTAGGATACTAGATTGGTCTTGTATAGCTATTAGCTGCAGATAAAGTATTGCGGACAGGCATGAGGAGAGGGGGTGCAGTCGGCACATTGTACCGGGGCCCATGGAGTTTTCAGGGGCCCAGACCCGGTGACGATTAGCTTCTCAGGGTGTTTTTTGGAGAATTGACAACTGTTTTGCTTATCAGGCTGTTTTTGGAGAGTTGATATCGTTTTTCTTCTTCTTTTTTTGCTTGTCAGGTTTTTCGGAGACTTGATAAATTTTTCTTAATTAAAGGCCCGCAAATTTTTTTGTTCCGGGGCCCGGAATTTCTCTCGGCGGCCCTGATTGCGGATACTATACGGCAACTGAACGAGGTATCTATGACGTTGGGTAAAGTTTTGTTATTTGTAGATGTAAAGACAAGAAGAGAAAGAAGGAAAATACAGGAACAAATCCGATAGAGAACAAGAAGGCGAAGATTGAGATTACACAGTTGTTATAATGATTTAACTTCCTCTGGTAACTTATATCTACGATAATAATACCCTTCGAATTATTATTTTCTGTGTATTTGAAGACATATTCTAGCGCAAATTTATTTTTCTTCCCAGAATTACTCTTCTCAGAATTGAGATCTTTCTTTTAATCCAGTCAATCGAATCGTAGCCGCACCATAATGCGCTATAAAAATCGCCAGCTTTATCGATCTATTGAATCAAACCGGAAATAAACAGACTCGACGAATAGAAATACGCTGGTTCATTGCTGTCCTGGTGCACGCTGCTGCACCAGGGAACCAGCGTGCGCAATAGCATTTTAATGCAAGATCTATTGACAGTTTACACCATAGTTCGTGATCAATGTAATGCTTATGAAATAAATAAAATTATTCCTCTATTTTCTGGCATCCCGCAGTTCTTTTCGAGGTGGGGAGGGTCATGAACAGTTAATTTGTTCTTAAATAGTTTTTTTTATATTTTTAAATAGCTTTTTTTAGTTGTTTTATTCTCAGTTTTTTTTCTTCCTTGGATTTGAAAAGCGATGTCAGCGCCCGTAGCGCATTGCCTTCATCATCACCCTCTGTTCCTGTTGGTATTTGTCTTCCGGTTCGAGCCTCGTTCCGAATCCAGTCGACCGGATATCCGGTCTGCGAACGAGACTCGCTTCTGGGCCTCGTCTTCTGACCCCTGTCCGGCCGGCCGTAGAGGAAGACCCGAGCTCTTGTCTCCAGTTCTTTTCCGTCGAGATTCTCCGCATCTTCCAGCATCAGCAACCGCCTGGCGATGTTCATAATCTCGGCCAAAGATGGCGACCTCTTCGCGTGGTCGTCATGGCGACCGAGATCGACAGCGTCGTCCGTTGCCTTGGCTGCCCTTTCCAGTATAGCCATGACGTCATCGTCCAGACCGGAAGCTGAGTCGCCGGACGTGGAGCGGACAGGTGCTGGCGATGCGTCAGCGAATTGTCGAAAGGTGAGACAGGTGAGACAGATGAGAGCCAATCGAAGCCAAACTCCTTTCACCAAAGTCATTTTGCTTCTATTTTTGCAAGAAATGCAATTAAATAATAATTTAATTATTTGTCATTTCATTAATAATATTATTGCAGACTGGAATTGCATTATTTAGGCTGACCTCCAACATCAAGGAACGTAATATCATCACTACCTCTACCACTACCACTACGCACTTTTGAAAAACTTCGTGACAGTGTGGACTTATGACGTCATCACTAACCTATCAATAAATTTGAGTAAATTACACGAGTTATTTATTAACTAAAATAAGCTTAATGATTTTATTTTTTGACATTTAGCTGTCGCCTTTCTGAGTCTTTAAAAGTACGCTATATATTGTTCGTTCTATTTGAGCAGAGCTAGCCTGCCGTGCAGGAAGTGAACCTGAGATGCCCAACTGAATTGTCTCTTGTTGTTCTGAAGCTCATAGCAACAGGATCTACAGTCAAATTTAAATAATTACATCCATCACAGTTATGCCAATTCCTCTGTCTGTCTGTCTGTCTGTCTCTGTCTGTTTGCCTAGACGTCTACGTGCCCGTCTGTCTGTCTGTCTGTGTATCGATGGCTGGCTCGTTCTGTAAAGTGTCGACTCTATGCTAGATGGCCTGCCAACCCGCGTTCGACATTGGAAACGTCTGCTTAGTTTAGTAGTTTGGTTATCGTATTATTAGTGTAACGCGATTGAAACTGGACAATTAAATGTTGCATTTGTTACACATTTCGCTCTAAGGTTTCTTTACATGTGATTACAATCTTCTTATGATTAAAGTTCTTACCACAAGTTAATGCCAATACCTCTGTCCTGTAAAGAAGTTCCTCTCAGAATGATTCTGTCTCGAAATTTCACTTCTCTTATATAGAAACATCTCCGCACTTCTTATTAAGACTACCCTTACGACACAGCAGCAGCAGCAGCAGCAGGAGGAGGAGGAGCGGTGGCAGGTGGTCAACATGGAATTTCTTCCATCATTTCCGCTCAACTTCCGGTCGAGAGACTGATTTGCATTTTGGAAATTCCGTTCGATTTAATTGTCCGTCAACAAAACGAAACGTGATTCGCCGACTGATGCGCGTGCGTAGGTGGGGTGGGGTGGGGTGGGGTCCTAGCCCCCTCCCCCGCACTCATAAAATTCAAGAGGAACTTTTAAAAAAAGTTAATTTCGTTGCAAGTATCACTGTATTGAGTGTATTGGCAGTTAAAACCGTAAAAAACGTCCATTTTTTATGAGTTCAACCAATGAAATTCAGCGATTTTCTTTCATTTACCATTCCGTGTTGGAGGATTTGAAAAAGTGGAAATCTACGCATCAGATAAAAGCTTACTCTTAGAGTATTACAACTGGCGCTACAAAAGTGTATAACAACTATCATTATTAATTATTACTGATGATACTGACAAGACGCTGTCGACGACAAAAATTATGATGACAACGACAACAGTCGCAATGATGATGATGATGATGATGATGATGATGATGATGATGATGATGATGATGATGATGATGCTGATGATGATGATGATGATGCTGATGATGATGATGCTGATGATGATGATGATGATGATGATGATGATGATGATGATGATGATGATGATGATGATGATGATGATGATGATGATGACGATGATGATGATGATGATGAGAAGAATGAAGATGATGATGATGATGCTGATGATGATGATGATGATGATGATGATGATGATGATGATGATGATGATGATGATGATGATGCTAATAGAGGAGTGAATTTCCTTTCGATAAAAGAGGTTGTCGTCGAATTTAATGTCATCACAGGACCCAGGTCACGTCTTACAAAATCACCACACATTTATGGAATTATATCTCTGTCTGCCTTATCCTCCTCCCCTCGCCCCTCCTTTTGGGTTGACCCGACCCGACCATCCGTCCCGACCACATCTAACCGACTTCCATCGGCGGTCGGTAATTCGATTTTCGTTCGCTAGGTGGCGGCGACGCATCTTAAGTGTCACGACACGTGATTGGATTAGAAGGACCCGGATGTCGGCGTGACGTTGTCCGGCGGGTCGGAGATTTTCATGACCCTGGTCAACTTGTGGTCAACTCTCGAGCGGGGGGAAAATTCTGGGAGGGGGAGATTGAGAACGGAGAGCTCGGCGGAAGAAACGAGAATAATCAATTCTAGAGGCGGGGTTGGGGTAGGGGAGGGAAGGGAGGAATGCAGAGTTGGAGGGTGGGGGTGGTGGGGTGGTGGAGGTGGGGCGGGGGGGGGCTAACGGAGGCGTTCGCTTGATGCTGATGTTGTAGTGGGATATGGATTTATTCAATAATTTCGTTAGATCTGGATTTACTGTGAAGTTATCGGGCAAAGAGTGTGCTTCGAAAGCGTCAGAAGGAGTCGAGACATTCTCTGCCAAAGAATTCATCAATGCTTAGATTATAATAATTGCATTATAATCTGCTCCGGAACTTAGCCACTAAGTATATGCGCCTGTTTAACACAGAGATCTTGTATTTATAGGCGGGCAGATTAGAGTTAATATGTTACACAATACAAATTCAGTTTACACTGCAGAGAGAGAGAGAGAGAGAGAGAGAGAGAGAGAGACAGACAGACAGACAGACAGACAGACAGACAGCGCAGAAACACAGAGGTTTATACAGTATATAGACGTTGTTCATATAACAACATTATTGTGCTGAGGCAAAGGTATTTGGGAAACAACAGTAGAAAATTGTCTCGAATGCGAAAAGAATTAGAGATTAGATTAGATGAGCGCTCTTCCTCTTCTGCCCCTTCTCTTCCACTTCCGCCAATTAACCGACGGAATAACACGGACGTCATTTGCAGATGCGCTTGTTAGTCCTCTGTTAGAAACTTCTGCAAGCGAAGCGTCCAAAGACAGGAAGACGAACTGCTTTGGTCTTAGCGAGGACGTCAGTAAAATATGAATTTCTATAATTCCCCCCCCCGTTTTTTTATCTCCCCAATCTAGCGCCATCTGCTGATGCCCACATAACGACGCTGATTGACTTTAGTGTCGATTCACAGTTTAGTAAAACATTTTCAGAGTCGATATCGATAAATTTCAAAATCTACGATTCCAGAGAGAATAAATTTTTTTCTCGAGTTATTTCATACTTCGAAAATTATTTTTAACACAGAAAACGAAGAAACTTGAAAAACTCCCGCCACACTGGATTCCAGAACACAAAACCCCCAGACCTCGATGGGGATGGGGATGGGGGTGGGGGTGGGGGTGGGGGTGGGTCACCTCCCAGTCCATCACCCTTGCTAGACAAATTGGTTTGTTACACTCTATTTGTACAGTCAACGGTCTTACAATACGTTGCTATTGATATCTGTCTGTCTTTCTGTCTCTGTCTGCGTGTCTGTCTCTGTCTCTGTCTGCCTGTCTGGTTCTCTTTCTCGACCTTCCGTCCTTTCCTAATTTCTCATCCGATATTTCAGAATTTCTTGTCATTTGGTCCTTTATGTCCTCAGACTTTCTCTGTTCGATTTTCTCTCGACTTTATTTACCTCGCCTAATGAAGCCCGTATCTTCCCTCTGTCTGTCTGTCTGTCTGTCTGTCTGTCTGTCTGTCTGTCTGTCTGTCTGTCTTCATATACAGAAGCGACGCGTCATAACCGGGCGCGTATTTGTCCAATCCCTCGACTCGACCGGCGTCATGGTGACGTTGGGTGTCACAGTCGCTCGGTGTCAATCCGTCACCTGTAGCCACGGACGTCAAACAGTCCCCCGTCAGAGCGTCCCGTGTCCGTCCAGCTGCAGCTGCCCCGCGTCCGAGCGAATCAACTGAGCGGGTTCCACGCCATCCGCCCGTCTCTATATATATATGTATTCGGTCGTACATACATTGTAGAGCGTCCAGCTAAAATACCCGACTGTTTCTTCGGACTTTGCTCAGAAAGAGGTATGATGTCATATTATCAGCTGCACATGTGATTATATCGAAGAATGTATGCGTAGAAGTATATTATGGCAATAAAGCGTTAAAGGTCGTTTTATAACGTTATTTTGAAAACTTTCCCCCATAATGTCCCATATGGGAACATTAATAAACGCTGCAAGGAATTGATGACTTACTCAATTATTTAATTACTCAATTATTTAATTACCACAATCTAGACTATTTACATGTAAAAGAGTTACCCGTGAGTGATAATAAAGTAGGGGCCTAATATTAAATAATAAATAGTAATAAGTAATAAAGTAATATTAATTGTAAATGTGTACACTTTGAAGAATAAGTCTTGAGCCGTTAGAATTTCTGTCATATATGGAAGTCTGAGATATTCTCTCTCTCTATCTATCTATCTATCTATCTATCTATCTATCTATCTATCTATCTCTATCTATCTATCTATCTATCTACTATCTATCTCTATCTCTCAGGCAGATGAGCGAAATAATGTCGCCAAACTTTCTCCAACTTTGAAGATTTGCGATAAAACTTTCTTCGATATTTTGATCTAATTATGAAAAGTTCTGTTCTTGGAAAAAGATGGAAAGTGATTAACTTAGACTCAACGGTCATAGGCGTAAACTTCTATTAGACCACTAGACTTGAGCTGCCCCCCACTTTTTGAGAGAGGCTAGGCTAGGAAAGGTGAAATGTATAGGGTTAGGCCCCCACTTTTTCATCCAGGTTTGCGCCTATATCAATAGTAGAATTTTAAAAACTAGATTAAATACTTGGTACTCGGTGCAGTAATAATAATAATAATAATAATAATAATAATAATAATAATAATAATAATAATAATAATAATAATAATAATAATAAGAGATATGTAATGTGTTGTGCGCCAATAGACAAGTTGTGAGAAAGATAACAATTTGTGCAAATTGCAATAAAGAGTGTGTCCTGGAAATTCTGAGTCAAATAAAAACTGACAAAAGCCCCGGAATAGATAATATACATCCACAATTCTTCTATGAGGTAAGAAAAGAGTTCAATTAATGTCGTAATTACGGTATTTAATAACGGATGAAACATAGTGGTTCTCATGCAGGCCATGCCCTAATGAAGCACTCAAACCTTGTTGTTATTATTATTATTATTATTATTATTATTATTATTATTATTATTATTATTATTATTTTATTTAAACAGGGGAGCTGTAAGATGCCCGCATGGAACCCTCTCCCTCCGAGAAAGTCGATCTTTTCCCCTCGCCCCCCGCATCGACCAGAGGACCTGCGGACAGCGACAATGCCCCGCCGACCGTTCCACTCTCATCGTCCCCTCCTCCCTCCTCCTCCTCCTCCTCCGGTGACCAGGGCCAGCGAATTCATCGTCGACACCTTCTCCTCATCGCTGACTCCGTCTTCTTCGTCCTCGTTTCTTCAGGACCTCAAGACCGTCGAACCCAAGGTCACCTCTTCCGCGCATGCGCCGAAGAGGGGTCCGATGACCTTGACCGTGACCTCGACCGCCGACCCCGGGAAACAGGAGCGGCGGCGCCACCGGCGAGCGACCGAGAAGTACCGCGTGGCCCACGCCACCCGGGAGCGAGTCAGGGTGGAGGCGTTCAACTCCGCCTTCGCCGAGCTGCGCCGTCTGCTGCCCACCCTCCCTCCGGACAAGAAACTGTCGAAGATCGAGATACTGCGGCTGGCCATCTGCTACATAGCGTTCCTCAACCACGTCTTAGAACTCAGTCAACAGAACCAGTAGATACGCCGACCGACCGACCTCTTATATAGCGCCGAAATCGCCAGAATTTGCTGCCCAGACCCGCCGGCTTGGAAATTGAATTATAATAATACAATACTAAACTTCTATAGCGCCTCTTCATTATGCACCGATTCATCAACCGATGGCACGCCAAATGAAAATCATTCAAGATCCAATTCAAATCCAAGTGTTATATCCGACTGGACAGTCTATGGTGGGTAAGACAGGCAAAAAGACGGGCTGACAAAATTTGGTAGCGAAATCCGTGATTTAAGAAATTCTTTTGATCTCTTTCTTGTTTGGTCTTTAGTGTTTAGAAAATGGAGATAGTTGGAAAGTTAGTAGAACGCATAAGACATTGTTTGCGTAGATTTTCGTTATCTTCTTACGCCATGACGTGTTTTAATTCGACGGCGTTGACAACAGCATCTTTAATGGAGTGTCTCAGTGGGATCTGACTTGTGCTGAGGCAATGTCCGTCGAATATAGTTCTCTACACCAGGTCTTATTCGAGACAGTGAACATTCTCTTCTTAGTATCTACCTCTGCAGTAAATGAACATGACATTTAGCTCTAATTCTAAACGGAAGATTGTTTGTGAATTTCAAATTGTGAAATTTCGCGAGAACTACTAAATAAAAAGTATTAGAATATTGAGGAGAGCTTCCAATGCTCAAAACACATTCATCCGCACCCTTGATCAGCGTCTTTGTACAGGTCTATATAGCGATTACGAAATTGTCGATTTCAAACTCGCAGGCTAAAGTAAAACAGTACTGCATCAAGTAAATTAATTATCAGAAGACAACAAATATAGGCAATCTTTTTATTTGCACTACATGAGGAAACTTTGCCTCTATAGACGTTTCCAATAAGCAGTTTTGTTTCGCTGAAAAGATCACAAAATACTGAAAAATTGCACCAAAGAGTACACCGTTAAGCAACACTGAGAAGATACATAAAAATACAGCGTTCATATGTTTGACCGCCTAACAGGAGAATAGACGCCATACGTTGGAGCAATGCTCGTTGTAACTGCTACAAATGCTCGAGTTGACAGGGTGGAAAAAAACTTGGCGTTTAGTTGTCCGACCTGCCTTTTGGAGCAAAAAATTAGGGTGGGAGAACGTTCGAACCTCTACCTTTACTGCTTTTCCGAAAATCTATAATCGACAAGTAACTTAAATATCGTAAAAGATAAATTACATATCATGTGTTGGTGTGGGTTAGCTTAACTAAATTGTCAACGTAAATACATCACGCTAACAATAGCGTTCTAACAATAACAATAGCGTTCTTATACATGTATATATATATATATATATATATATATATATATATATATATATATGACTGGGGAGTCATTATTATATGGGGTCATTATTATATACTACACCGGGACCGGACTTGACGATGGCGAATTACGATTCAAATCCGGAGCGACCATTAACCGATGCCAAAGGGCATCACTAAAATGGCGCTATAGAAGTTCACTAATAAGATAACGATGGCGGATGTCTTGAAATCAAGCAGTCGATCGATCATTGGAGAGATTTGATTGAAGGTCATTGAGAATTAGTTAGAACAACATTCAACAAAGTAGGTAAACAGTCAGGAGAATGCAGGTCAATTAGTCGCATTGCCTATATATATATAATATAGGCCTACAATTTGTTTTGATAAACAGAAACTGTAGCTTGCGAATAAGATGAAAATAAGCCATGGAGCAGAAATACGAATTGCAAGTATAGTGGCTAAACATCCTGTTAATTAGTAAATGCATTAATTATATGAATTAAATTAAACAATGCATCAAAAGGGCCAGGAACAACGGGTAGAATGCGGGACGCTAGCTAAAAGGCAACGACACTAAAAGACATACAAACACGCGGACAAAACGAGGGCAGACAGAGACAAGGAAATCTAGTGCGGGTGCATCTTCCTGTTCCTATCGCAGTGTTATTATCAACATACTAATTGTCAAGCATTTTCAATCATTAGATGGATTTTAAGTTATATATGCATAGAGATCACAGATATAAATGGATTTCCATCAGTAGCGTGCAGAGGAGGGGGCGGGGTGGGGCAATGACCCCGGGCACACACCAGATGGGGGTGTGGGTGGGAGGTGGGGTAAAATTGACTCGGCGACCTTTTTGTTTGTCAATCCCGGATGATTGGGAGTGTCCAAATTGACGTTGGCCCCAGAAAGCCAGCCACCCTCTGCGCGCCACTGTTTGTCATTTGCCAAGCAAGTCGAACAGCGGAAACAGAAGCTAGAAGACTAAACAATTATCTGATCTTAAATAAAATATATCGTTAATAAAATGCAACGAATGACGCTTCAGAAAAAATCACTCGAAACCTTCAAGTATAAGCAGATGAAGAGCATCAGAACATTAACAAAGCAATTAAAACAACAAAGACCGAGCCACATTTTTAAAGGAATAACTAGACCACAACACATTAGTTATATATATATATATATATATATATATTGAATATTCATTAGTTACGAGGCCACGTGCATCTGCTGATCACATGACTTTAAACTCGCAGTTATAAATAGTTTTCCATAAATCACAAGAGACTATTATATTACTCAAAGAAATCAAAAGCTATTTTAACGAATTCATCAAAACAACGACTTTGAATAACATTCATCAAACACATAGAATATATTTTCCCCATTAACTAAAATATTCCAATACAAGTCGCAGTAATTTTAACAGAAGAGCATTCATATAAGCATGGAATACAGCGCCGCAAGTTAAATCGTTATTAATAAACAAAAAACTTAAAATAAAGAAACCATCAAAGAAAAACTTCTGGACAATAAGCTACAAGGCACAATGGACGATGATTCACGTAAACCCAGTAAACCAACCAGGAAGAAGGCGTTTTAACATGGTTATCTCCTGCTTTTCAAGTAGAAACCTCATTAAAATAGTAGATTGAGAAACTCCAGCAAAAAAATAAGGCTTTGTTATGAACTTAAGACTTTAGGCTTTACATTATCTGGAAATCCCCGAATGCTATTTCAAAGCCCTGGGAAACAGAATGCTGTTTCAGCCATGTAGGTTTATTTAGGACAGATCTTTGAAATTTGGTCAAATGACAGAAAAAAATTATACTAAAAATACAGTATTCTTTAAAATACAATTATCTGGAAATGATTGTCGCAGAGATGACTGGTTGTCAACTTCCAAACGACCTCTAAAACCAATAAAAATATAAAAGAAATTATTCGTTTAGTTTAGAAGTAGATTTTGAAAATTCAAAGACTCATGCACACACTCACACACACACACACACACATGCGCGCGCGTTACATTAGTTTCCTTTGCCAATCACGCGAACCTTTTGCTCAACGTATGCATCAGCTTAGGCCAAAACGTTAGAACTCTTAGGAAAGGACGTAATCAAAGACTTTGAGCAACGTTTTCTACTCACTTCTTTAGCTGTTCACACGGCCTGGTATCCTCTCCGTATCTCATTTGCTAAACAGCTGGCGATTACGATCCCTATGATCTGAGATAATAAAATTTAAATGTTATTTAATAAAACTTGCGGAGAGCTGTAACAGTCCCAGAAAAATTGCCTTCTAAATGCTTGTGAGCGATTTTTGGTTGAGGAAAACCGAAAGGTTTTTCTATTATTTAAAAACTGGACCCTAAAGCCTAAGCAATTGATAAATTCATAATTATGATAAGTCAGTCACAATTTCCTTCACTTCTTGTAACATCTCCTCAAGTTTTTCTATCAAAACGTGTAAAACTCCAACCACAATTATCCTTTGGATAAAATAACTGTCTAATTGATCCACATCTTCCGGCTATAGCTATTTCAAATTAACACTCAGCGCCTGCAAGAATAAGCAATTACTGCGGTCCTGCTATCGCCAAAAGCGCTATATATTTTACTTTTGCTTACTTACATAATAGGCCTATCAGAATAATAATTAACTTAAAGCGAAATCGTGACAAAACTGGTCAGAGCCGTCGTACAACTCACAATGCATTAGAACTGAGATGGACACGAAGATTAGCCACGGAAATGAGCAATGAATACTTCTGATTCACAATACACAAGCGCAAATACCCAGAGGGCCCGGGCGATTTGTAGGGAGCCCGAAAACGAAAGCAGAAAAAAGGTCGTAACCACTTTTGACACTATAGATGAGTAAAAGAGGCCATCATCTCCACTGTAAATATTAAACGCAAGACTTTTAGGGCCCCGTCACTTCTCTGCCCAGGGGCCCGGAATTCATTTCTCTCGACGGGTGTCTGGTTATATTCTAGCCGATCCATTTGCTGCGTTGGAGGTTTGTTTGCGAAATTGAAGAATAGGCCTAAAAGTTCTAAAATCGAATTTTATAACAGCAGCAATCACTTATCCTCTTTTACACACACTTGAAAATGACACACACACACACAAACACACGCACACAGCTGCACTGGATCATTTTAATGAATAGAAGCGTCCGTCTGACCTCGATAACAGCTACCACGGCTGCAATTCCACCGACGAATCCAATGTTGTGCTTAATCCAATCGACAAATCCATTCACGCATCCCTGAAAATGATATTCAAAAATCACCGCTGTTATCGGCATCGTCACCTTCCGCCATTGGCGTCACTGTCGTCACCACCTTCATAATCATCATCATCACCATCACCATCGGCTCCATCAAAGGTATCATTTATATTGAACACATTCATCCTCCTGGTCATATCTAGCAACTCTTCCAAAAATGACATATGCATAATTAATTATATTTATTAAACAACTAATATTAATCATTCTGCCAGAATCTACAAGAAATGTATAACACAATTTAAACCCCGTTTTACTGACAACGGTCCAAAATTAGTTAGGAACTTTATTCGTTTTTGCCAATATAACAATCATAATGAAGTGTTCAAACTTAAAACAAAGTGATTTGGAAACGGTCGCTAGATTCTTCGTTCAACTGTAATTTTTAAACAACACTAACTTTGGTGTAGATATTAGTGGGATTGCTGAGTTGTTTGTCGCCGCATCCTTTGCCAGTTTTTGTGCTGGTGCAGCAGCTCTCTGGCACCGAATCGTTACTCAGGTGTTTATTTTCTCTCCAGTCAGTGTAGTTATTGGCTCCACAACATTTGAACTTAATCGTCGAAACAACAAAACTGTTTACTTTTTCAAAACACATGCACACATCACATACAAACGACACATGTAGGCCTAGTCCTCTGCCCTGAGAGAAACAATTGTAACATTAATCCAGTTGTATCGTGAATGACAGAAACTCAGATATTCATTGTAACTTATTAACAATGCCTGTAATAAAAGAATAGTAATAACAATGCCTATAATAATAGCAAACAGTACTAATAAAGACTAACAATTAGTATAATTGACTATATAATAATATATAATATATAATAATACAGACTAACAATTAATATAACTGACTAACAATGCCTATAATAAGTAATAGCAACAGTAATAATGCTAATAATAATAGTAATAGCGATGGTATTTACATAATTGAATTTGACTATAGTACTACATAAGACGTGAAAAGACAGGGATGCCTGTTCACCAAAGTGTGACAGATGTTAACAGTTAGAGGGGCTCTGTTAATGTCGGGTTCTTCGGTCTGTTCAGGTATTTGAAATCTAAATCGGTATTTACAAAATACTTGAATATTTTGCTACATCTTGGAATTCAAGGATTTTTAAAAATCAAAATTTCCATAGATGACTTGTTCTCAAAAGCTAATCACGTTCTTCTGTCAAATCATCACAAGTTGTCTTCAGTTCACTCCTAATTTAATTTACCAAATTGTATAAAGGACTCGTATCACTAAAAACGATTGATATTTAAAGTCGATTAATACGATGGACTGCGTACATTGCACGTCTCACAGAAATTAAATCGTGGTTGCTAAATTTCTAAAACAAATTTAATTATGTATATAATTATGTATTTTTCGTAGGACAGATAATCTTGCCTGACCTTCTTCTGTACATGGTCCCAAGCCTTTTTGACACCATTATTTTTTGAACTGTCATAGTTGCCCGTTGCCTTCTGCATTTCTTTTCCAACAGCTGTGGCTATCTGGAAATCAAACAAGGACAAACAGTGTTTGCGGTTTGTGCTAAGCGGAGATGGAATGGGCCTTGGGTGGGTGAATGAAGGCGCTGTGACCGATTGGACACATAAAAAAACCTGAAACTGTAAGAAAAATAAGTCTCTGCAGAGAATGCATTTAAGGGATACATGTACCTGATCTCATTTTCATATTGTGAATAACAGTCAATTACCGATCAGAAGGCGTTATTTGACGACAAAATCAATGCAAGATGGAATGAGTGCAATATGATAATTGCAGAGGAGAAAAGACAACATAATTATGCACATTTGCGGCGCTGATTCTAAATTCTAATGCGCAAACGCATAAATCAAATCGCTCATTTTAAAGAAAATACACAGCCATCTATCGGTAATTAGAGCGCTGTTCGCCATGCATGACAGACCTTGTTTCGAAGGACAAAGGCCACAATGGCGGCTGCTATCTCAAGAATCAGAACGATGGAAAGGAAAGTGACGAACTAAAACACATCAAATAACACATCACAAATAATTAATTATATAATATAAGCTAAATTATATATGCGTACGCCAGCCGTTGTTCAGCATATGTGCATATTTTTATACACCATATGGATTGGTTTATCATTACTACTACTACTACTACTACTACTACTACTACTACTACTACTACTGCTACTACTGCTACTACTGCTGCTGCTGCTGCTACTACTGCTCACTACTACTACTACTGCTACTACCAACACACCACTACCACCACTGCTACTACCACTGCCACCACTGCCACTACTGCTGCCACCACTGCCACCACTGCACTGCTGCTGCTGCACCACTGCTGCACTGCTGCTGCCACCACTGCCACTGCCACTGCTGCTACTGCTGCACCACCACCACCACCACTGCTGCTGTGCTGCTGCCACCACCACCACCACCACCACTACTGCCACCACTGCTGCCTGCTGCTGTGCTGCTGCACCACCACTACCTACTACTACTGCTACTACTACTACTACTACTACTACTACTACTACTACTACTACTACTATTACTACAGTATCTTCAGAAGTAGGCCTATGGAAAGATTTTCTTAATCTGACATGTACTCCGATTTCTATAACTAACATCGTCTACGCAAATTTTTTCGAGATTTTTAGAACGTTCAGAGCAGAAATCGCCGTTTCTCTTCCTTCTCATATCAGTTGTCAAAATCGACAGGCGTTTCTAATTCTTCGCTTTCACTTTTCTTTGCGTCCTGGGCTTTTGGCTGACAACAGTTTTCAAATCAGGCTTCACATTTATTAGCGCCGGGCAGTGTTTATTCTATAGCCACCATGACATTGGAAGGGGGAGTTTGAAATGTTTGGGGGACAAGATTTTTCTCTCCACGCTTTGGGGGAGAAATTTCCATTCCCAAGCCAGCATATACAAATTTTTGGGGGAGGATTTCAAACTTTGGGGAATTTCAAAAAAAAAAAAAAAAACCAGACCTAGAATAAACACTGAGCGCCGGGCGAACACTTAGTATAGGACACGGACTTGAAACGTAAGACCAAACAGTCTGAAATTTGATCATTGACAGTTGAGTCACTAATGCAGCTCAAACTCACACAGACACAGTACCAACGTCAGCGAAAAACTCATAACAGATCACGTGATTGAATGTCACATGACCATGCCACGATTTTAAAGGTTCAAACATAATATCCTAAATATGAAACACTCGACAGTAAACACTGCCATGTATAATGCAAATATATCGGTTTTGGTGAAGTAGAAGCAGTATCATCATCATCATCCCATCTGCTATAATTATAACGTCTCGAATTTTAAGCCTTTAGTAACACAGAACAGATTAATTGCTTCGTCGCCCTACTTGTCTCCTACTACTGCTACCACCCCACCCCACCCTCACCCCACACCCCACCCCCACCCCACTTTAGCCCGGAATCAAATGACACCAAGACGACGCAACGGAACTCAGAATATCTGTCTTCTGCTGAACTGAATTATTTAATTCAGTGAGAAGTGTAATATCGATCGGTATAACTCTGAACTAGTGAACTAATCATTCTTCTTCTTTGCCTTGCAAATGAGCAATTGAATACTGATGCAAAAGCCATCATCGCATGTGAGCGAGTGCGTGCGCGCGCGCGTGTGTTCGCTTATGGAATAACTCTCTCTCCGGAGGTTTGATGTTATATTTGCTCAGCACTCAAAGACACTAATGAACTTTTGCCTTATTTGAAAAGGCAACGACATATATAAGAGATATACGATCCTATCTCAAGACTGCAAAATGAAAATCCGGTAGAAACACTACACTGTGTTACATTCGACCACCTGCGTTGAATCCCCTTTGCATGTTTAATTGCTTATATATCCAGTGCTATTTTAGAAGATGCGTGTTGCCGCATAACTTTTACAATCAAGTTTCTAAAGCTGATTAGCAATTATCTGCCCTTAGCATAGCACTCAACACCCATATGCTACATATACTCTTTTTACACAGCAACATTCACATATGATGTCTGTCAATTAGCAGTTAATTTTTAAAACAGCGCGTGACATAGGGCCCTAATTTTCACATCCTATAACAGTCGTGCAGTATCCAGATAAAGGCTATGCCGCAGTAACCCATACTAAGTCAACTGCATTAATGCAAAAATAAAGTTGCATTTGAGAGAAGGAAGAAGGCTCTGATGGATAAAATTAATTAATTAATATGAAAGTTTATACAGCGTCAAGTTCATAATAAGGTTATAGAAAAGGACGCTCAAAGCCTAACAAAAAAGATGCACTTAATATAAATGTGTTTAGTCTTCTTTTAGATCAACTATCAAAGGCGTTTTCTTCACTAAACTGGTTCGTTGCTTTCGGATTTGCAATAGCAAATGATTTATTTTCCGAATGGCTCAACACGGATTGGTTAAAATTACACTGATTGGTGAAAGTTAAACAGAATATGGCGGCAACACTAACACAGGCGATCACGAGGGCAATCTGGTTAATGGCAGGATTAATTTTAAACAGAACGACACAGGGATTCATTCATTATGAGATCGAACAATGCAGTCTCTGTAGCCAAATCCTACGCAATAAGTACGCAAACAAACAAACAAAACATCGCGAATTTATATAGCGCTATCGCATTGGTAACATATTAGCTACTTATTCTTAGGCGCTTAGTCTAAATTTGAAATAGCCATAGGCAGGCCAAAGGTCAAAGGCAAAAGGTCAGTCATTTTATCGAGGGGGTCAGCATATCATTGTGAAGTTACGGTTATGGAGGAAGCAATTTTTGAGAAATAATCAGTGCCTTATCCAGACCTGTTAGGGGCGAGATCCCCACAAACCATGAAATCCCCCTCAAATCCCAGCAATGACACAAATTTTTGGATTGAACTGTCTCTCCCCCCTAAGCCAAGTCAATCCCCCTCCAAAGGCCTGGAGTCTGGATAAAACTTTGGAAATAATGTTTCCAGTTGCAGTCTATAACAGGACATATATATATATATATAATATATGAAATTATATAATAGGACATATATAATATATATATATATATATATATATATATATATATATATATATATATATATATATATATGAAATTATATAGCGTAATTCCGTCTTACCGTGACGATCATGCAGTAGTTTTCCTTGGCTGCGCCGCAGCAGCCGAAGAAGGCGATTATGAAAACGATTATGCCGACCACCACAAGAAAAATGGCGGCCGCATTTGCTTTTCCGTCAAAGAAAGACAGATATTCGTTGAATTTCGTCTGAACGAGGGCGCCGACGATGATCAGAGCGAGGCCCGCCAGCTGAAAACACACGAACGATAAAAAACAGGAGAAACACTGATTTGAGTTCGGGTAGAAAAACTCAAATAGGAAGAAGAAAGGCTGTGTTTGGTCGAGATGTTTTGCTGTTTCAGGAAGAAAGCTGATTGACTATAGTAATATTATGACTATTGTAAAGCACCCTTGATTTTGGCCTTTGATATGTTACGGCGCTATATAAATTGTCATGAACAATAACAATAACAATATAGTATATGATATTATTGTCTTGGATCTTGTGCGAATGCGGATTGATAAAATTGTCGATGTCTGGGGAGGGAAGGGGTTAATCCATCCTCCCAAAAATGGCCAGATTAAATGTAGAAAATTTTGGGAAAGAGAGTAAGTAGTTCGACCTCAAGGTATATTTAAAATAGAGCGCCGATAAAGACAGAGAAACAATAGAACATGAAACTGCTATCGAGAATTTATGGCAACCATCACTTAAGCACAAATTCTAGGCTGAAGAGAAAATTTGACCAGACCAATAATTATATTCTTATTGGCGATCGTCCGAAGCAAAACTAAGGAGCAACAGTAAATAAATCGGGCACGTGACCAATTTATTACCCAATAAAAGTGGTTCTTTTATTTACCCAAGCAGCCATGCAAATAGACATTAATTAATATTTAGCATTTTATGACGCTCGCTGTCTAAGCCACAGAAGCCATTAAGAGCGCATGCTATAGAGGCTTATTATAATTACAACTCGAGGTTAAATGACGGCAGAGACGTAGCTAGGGTTTTCGGCGCCCGAGGCAAAATTTTATTTTGCGCCCCTAAATTACTATGATGACCTTTTTTAGTCTTCACACAAAAAAAGACATTTTTTCTTTCCTTTTTTTTTATTCGGCAGAATAATTTATTAATTAATTTTTTCACATCCAAAATGCGCCCCCCACCGGTCGGCGCCCGGGGCGGCTTGCTCCCCAGCCTCCTAGCTACGGCTCTGAATGACGGTCACAAACGGAGGCGTACCCAGTAATTCAGTTAGGGGGTATTTTGGGTTCCATTCCCATGCCTGCTTTGTCCGTTCACTCCAAAATGGACTTCTGCAAGTTGCTAACTTCATTAAAATGGAAGAAAATACGAAATTTGCTTACTCACTGGCGCCGTTATTCGCCTTTTTGCTTATCGCCACGATCATAAAATATCAAAAGCTATATCCTGTGTGGGTCTTGGGGCCACGTGCCCCTGCGCCCCTTCTCTGGATCCACTTTATGTTAGGAAGTCGGCACAGAAGCCCCTTGTACAATCATCAACACTTATGAAGAAGCAAAAGTATCTGCGAGACGCAAAAGATACGACAAGTACTCACAACTATTAGAAGATTAAACGCAAATAGAAGGTACTTGATGCATCTCATTCCACCGGACACCATTTTGACGGAAAATTCTAGACGCTAATATAATATCAACTGAAATCTGTACAACTTCCTTCACTGTCTACATTCAACACAACGGCCTCTGATCTCTCAGTCGTCTAACAGCAGACAGACAGCTCACCGGACGCCACAAAACAGATGTATTCATGCGTCGAAAGTAGTCCGTAAGAAGTGAAAAGGCGCCTAAAGAAGAGGCACTTGATTGGGAGACTGGCAGAAGTAGAAAAGGAGAAAGTAGTACGGCAGTGATGAATTTCTCGCTAGGGTTTTACTCAGATACGCCAATTAAAGTCCTAAATGCGTGACGGTGACTTAGAGACATTTCAGAAAATTAACTCCGGCCCATTGTTATGAGCAAAACAAACCCAAGAAAGATCATTCTGAACCGCCCTAAACCCATTTATTATAATTATTATTATTACTATTATTATTACTATTATTATTACTATTATTATTATTATTATTATTATTATTATTATTAGTAGTAGTAGTAGTAGTAGTAGTAGTAGTAGTAGTAGTAGTAGTAGTAGTAGTAGTAGCAGTGGCGGCTCCAGGATTTGGCAAGTGGGAGGGACGTTGGGGTGGCAACTTCTAATCATGGGGGCCAAACATTTGCTGTTAGGTATGTAGTATTAAGTATAGGGTCCCAACAGGAGGGGCACGGGGGCAGGCACTCGATAGGGGGCAGGGGCTCCTGCCCCCTGTGGAGCCGCCACTGATGCATAGTAGGGCGATCGAGGAAAGAGCCGAGTATTAAGATATCTGGTTCATTATAGGCCTACAACAGGTTTTATAGACATCAAAAACAACTTTTATAATTAATTCGCTGTGTGAGAGAAGCCTATTGAAGGCCTGTTGAATAGAGGGTGTATAGGGCCTAGATTTGCAAATATCTAATCGATTTGAAGAAATTCTACGAAAAAATCCACATTTTCCTCTTGTTCAACCTTCGTTGCTTTAACTTTTGCAAGAATAACCAACAATATCATTCTCCATTTCTATCTACAGTGTTCGAAATAGAGCACACCCAGCCATTTCATACAACACACTAACGTCATTGACTGTACGTGAACGAGGGACATCAACTAAGCCTAAATGAAAGTCCTGTCGGATATTTTGCGGAATGCATAGCAGTGGCGGCTCCAGGATTTGGCAAGTGGGAGGGCCGTTGGGGTGGCAACTTCTAATCACAAACCGCCAACACCTTTATTCATTAGTGCAAGGGTGGGGCACTTACCCCTTGGAAGATGCAAACACCAATATTTCACTTTGAAATTTGCAAATCTTGCTAAAATTAACGGTGACCATTGTGTTTATTTATGCGGCGTAACCGTGACCATTGTGTTTTGCCCCTCATGGAAAAAAGAGGAGGTAGTAGCCCGCTTCTGTGGGCGCCGATGGGTCAGTCCGTACTTCAAGGCTCCGGATGAGAAGGATATGCAATCAGGAATATATGTGTGTTTAGTCTAGACCTGAAGGTAGAAAGACATTCAGTCTGGCGGACCTGCGCCGTCAGAGAATTCCAAAGTCTTGGTCCAGCCTCACAGAGAGCACGTTTTCCAGTTGTGGTCTTGAAAAAAGTACGTAAAGAGCAGGTGCATCAGACGACCTAGTTGAGTGCTGGTTATCTTGAACAGTTAGTGAGGGTCGGAGGTAAATTGTTAGATTTGCGTGGAGCGCCTTATGGACAATGAGACTTATCCCGAAATCGACCCTTTGTACCTTTGCTTAATAGGCACCCAATGAAGTGATTTTAGAATTGGTGTGATGTGTTCACATTTGGCAGTTCCAGTGATTGCCCTGGCTAATGAATTCTGAATCCCTTGTAGGCGGCTTAGGTTTGATTTCGAAAGTTCAGTATACAGCGAGTTACAATAATCAAGACGACTCGATATCAGGGCGTTAGCCAGATGAATAAGTGCCGAGGAGGAGGTGAGATGTCGGATCCTCTTTTACATCTCGTATGTTATATGGTGAGCGGAACGGCGGACGAAATCGATGTGTTCTGAGAACGAGAGGTGCTTATGAGAGATTATACCAAGACTGCGAGCAGACTGAGACTGACGAATCATCGGAGTGCCAACAGAGAGACATGCTTAATATTCAAATAATACAAATTCGGCATTCTGAACCACATTTATCAAATGCGTAATATTTAAAATTTAACTTCAGTATTTCTGAGTATACATTATTAGTTGGCTATTCCAGTTATATTCTTAACTTATTTATTACTATATATGCAGGCAATAGACACATTCCAAGCCTAGATTCTAATCAGATAACAGCGTTCGACATTTCAGAATGGATTCGTTTACAGAGAGCACATTAGTCGACAGTTTTAACGCTCTCATCAGTCAATTGAAACTACTAAGAGGCTGTCCATTAATTATGTCAACTATTTGTGGGCAATTTTTGACCCCTCCCCTTGTCAACAACGGTCAACTTTCAGTTACCCCTATAATTACGTCAAGAACTTTTGACCCCCCCCCCAAGATCAATGACAGGCCTCAATAATAGGGTTATTATTTTTTGCGGTGATGACCATTTTTCCCTGTTTTGCTCATCGAGTATCAAAATGTGGTGGTGATGACCTTTCGTGCCATGCTTTTTTCCATTGTAATAAGTAGTATTCCATGAAATTTCCTATTTTTGATTATTTGTAAAAAGTGAAATTGTTGACGTCAACTTCTCTTGACCCCCGCTCCCCCTGTCAACAACTGTCAAACTTTTCAAACCCCCTCCCCTAAATTGTTGACGTAATTAATGGACAGCCCCTAACATAATGCAGAACATTCACAAAATAGTCAGAATATCGCACAACAATTTTCAAAAATTAACCGAAGATAATTGAAACTTAGGTCATTCAGCGTAAACTCTTTCTATTCATAACAAGTGACTAACTAGGCCTATTATTCAAATAATACAAATTCAGCTTTTTGAACCACATTTATCAAATGCATACTATTTAAAATTTAGCTTAAACATTCTGAGTATGCAGTATGACATTATGCCCTGAGGCACATTAATATAAAACAAAGAAACCCTTAATAAAAAGCATCTACGTCTTGCAATCTAAGCATATAAAATTAAATATTAGCAAAAAGCTAAAATAGAAACAAATGTAAATTTCAGATCTGCTAATATTATACTCTGTTAGCAAAGTCGCAAAACTCTAGGATTTCACTTTTAGTTATTTGATCAGAGAGCAAGGCGTGTTTCAGCTCAATTAATCTTGAGGTCTTGTCCTTGAAATTCGGCCAATCTACAGACAAAAACCAATTCATCTTTGTTTCAAACTGAAAATTTTAATGGAAATCGGACAAGTTTAAGCCACAATGAGAATATAGTTGGCATACTTTTTATCCGAATACACTTTACAGTACTCGTATAGTATATATGCAATTATCATGAATTATGTATGCATTTCTCAAAATACACTTTGGTATATGAAAGGCCAAAATGCATGTTAAAATTATTCGAATTATTAGGATATCAACAAAACATTTTCAAAGACATCTTTCAAGCTTTATTTACTCACATCTTTTTGGCGCTCAAATATGCAGTATTCACATCCAGTTACTTTCGGATTGGATTATACGAAATTGTATATAGAAGCCAAATTATCTGAAATAAAAATAAAAGTACTGTTTATACTCTGGAGACGACTTCGTCAAAGGCCTATTAAAATTGACAAATTAGTAAAATATTATCTATTCCTAAGCTTCTATAGCGCCACTTTACAATGCATAAAAGCACCAACCGATGGCGTACCAAATCAAAATCACACAAGATCCATGTCAAAATCGTAATGCAGTATCATGCCGGATAAGTTAACCACTGATCTATTAACAGACAGCGAAGACAGGGCCTATCACATCAGGCCCGCCGGAATTGGGGATGCAGATGTTGCAGCTGCACCCCCTGGAAAAACTAAGGGGGTCACTGCACCCCTTGTCGTGGAGAAATAAAGGAGGAACAGCTAACAATATATAAATCTACCAAATGACCAACGAAATGCATCCTTTGCTAAAAATTCGTTCCGACGGGCCTGCCTCACATACAGAGGAGCGCGCGCACACACACACATGCACACACACACACAGACGTCTCCAAAGGATACACTAAATGAGCAGAGTACAGTAGAGATGATGATCTAACCTCAATAAGAGACACTCCAGCTGCAATTCCACCAACAACTCCAAGATGGTACAGAGTCCAATCAACAAATGTGCCTTTGCATCCCTGAAAATGATTTTTAGCAATCACCTTCATCATCTTCGCAATACTATGTATAATCATCCAATAGTTACGTCATTGTCGTTGTCATGTATACTCCACAAATATCAAAAGCGCTATATAACAGATTTGCGACTTTTATGGGTAAGATTCTGACCTCTGT
Source organism: Metaphire vulgaris (assembly GCA_018105865.1). Taxonomy (NCBI): domain Eukaryota; kingdom Metazoa; phylum Annelida; class Clitellata; order Crassiclitellata; family Megascolecidae; genus Metaphire; species Metaphire vulgaris. Next base: position 30,129,797 of record CM030833.1, read on the forward strand.
ACGGATAATACTGGGACTCAGCAGCTGTCCCTGACCACATCCGTCCGTAGTATTCGCTCTGCTACAACAGCTATCTGGCACCGAACCGGTCCCCTTGAGGGCGACATTGTCGTTCCAGTCCCTGTAGCTCTTGGCCCCACAGCATCTGAGCTGAATCAATGAACCAACAGAATTGCTTACTTTTTGAAACGTCTTGCAAATTTTGTCCTGTTCTTAATTAGAATACTAAGATGAAAAATTACCAGAGTTGAATCATCCCAAAGAACCTTTGCGACGTACTGCCAGTGGCGGCTCCAGGATTTGGGAAGTTGGGGCCTTTGGGGGGGCAGCATCTAAGCATGGGGAACTAAATCTCATAAACCCTGACTAGTCTAGTTGCTTAGAAAGAGTGCGCAAAATTATGAGGTCACTGGGGACCAGGCATTCAATAGGGGGGGCGTGTCCCGTATTGAAATGTTATATTCGCAAAAATATATCTTGGATGTTAAGCCTATGAAACATTTTAATTCTATACTTAGTCATAATTTTCCTCAGGACAACTAAATTGCCAAACCTCCTTCTGTACTTTGTCCCATGTTGCTGTGCTATCATGGTGGTCTTCGAGATTGTAGTTTACTATTGCTGCTTTCATGTCATTTTCAACAACTTTGGTTATCTAGAAATCAAACCAGGATAATACAGTTATAATACAGTTCAAAGTCATGCTAATGACAATAGCATACGCCTAAATGTTCTGGGGCCGTCCATAAAGTACGTCACGTTCGAGCGGGAGAGGCGGTCTAAGAAAGTGTGACAGATGAGAGAGTAAGGGCCGGCGTGACGTCACGCTTTCAGTATAAATAAAGTCTAAATTAATATGCCTGATAGGAAATCTAGTAAAAGGCGTTTTTATTTTTTCTATTCCTAGAACTATTTTCGTTATATGGGTTATAAGACTTATCATTTTGTGATCTCCACATTCTGTTGCTTCTAGGTATTTGGGTGTTGCAATGAATATTGACTGGTACATCTCAAGTGGCATGTGAATGAATGATCAATGATAAACAAGGACACTTATATCTTAGGAAAGGGCGTTTGTTGGTTGAGCGCTGCTAAAAAAAACTGCGAGATAGGCCCTACGTAATAATTTAAATGCGACAAACATAATTCGGAATTGACAGTTCAAACGAAAATGTGCGATGATCTTGTTACCATCATAGAAAAATGGGAGCGATCTCTCAAAAGAATTACCACTTTACTTCAAATTTAGGCAAGATCGTCGGAAAATACATTAGAATAATTAGGTCGGTATGTAGTTGACAGTGAGCAGCCTACACTGTACATGCGACGCTATCGATTGCATTCCAGAGAGCTAGATTGACCGACCGAAATCTTCGTCTGCCGAATAAAGATCCTAAAGAGGTTTGTGTAAAGCGAAGATGGAGCAGACCTTGGGTTGGTGAGACCATCTTGAGTTGGTATAAGAAAACTGAGACTGTAAGAAAAATAAGTTTAGAGAATACATTCGAAATACCATACCTGATCTCATTTTCGTGATATGAGTAGCAGGCAATTACCGGTCATAAGGAGTAATTTGACGACGACAAAATCAATGCAAGATCAAATGAGTGAAATATGATAATTTTAAGAAGGGCATAATATAATTATTATGTCCTTTAGTAGCACGTATTCTAATACAGAAGTGCATCAATCGAGGCTTTTATAGACCAAATACGCAGTGGCGGCTCTAGGATTTTAGGATTTGGCAAGTGGGGGGGCCGTTGGGGAGCAACTTCTAATCATGGGGGGCCAACCATTTGTTGTTTAATGTATGTATCATTAAGTATAGGGTCCCAACTGGGGGGGCCACTGGGGGGGGCAGGCTCTCAATAGGGGGCACGGGCCCCCCTGCCCCCCTCCCGGTGGAGCCGCCACTGCAAATACGGCCAATATGTTCCTAGTACACTTACTTTATTTTGAAGTGCAAATACCACAATAGTAGCCGCTATCTGAAGTGTAATGGCGGTAACCAGAAACACCGTAAACTGCAAGAGCAAAGGTACATTATACGCTGCAGAGATAGACTGAAAAAGCGCTACATCAAAGCCTAATAATAATATAAATATGTCACACGTTGTTCAGTATATATATATATATATATATATATATATATATATATATATATATATATATATATATGTATGTCGTCCACGACTGCCGACTCATTCGACAAGTCCTGTCAGCAGAGTGCTTTCAAAGTTGTCGTGTGGTTGCCTCATCACATATCCAAACCATCTCAGCTTCCTTGATTGTACATAAGTTGATAGTTTCGTTTAGTAATATCGATGTCTGCGTTTGTTCCCATGACTTTTAGACACAACATATGAGTAAAAGTCATGTGTCCAAAATTCGTTTAATTAGAAGCGATGTGAGTAAAAATCGCGTGATAAGTCTAAAGCATCTAATTTCAAATGTCTAAATCCATTATCACTCTATGCCTACCATCCCCGACTGGCATCCAGAATCAAACAAAGCCAAGACGACTCGATGGAAATCGAGAGCCGCTATTGTACATTGACTTATATTTTGTGACTTTACCGCAGTTAAGACCAGCACCTAATGACAATTTCTATATCATAATCCCGCTACGGTAATCTAGTGATTAACTGATTGACTATTAATTCATTAACTAGAATAGCATTCAAATAATGTTGGTTGTTTTGTGGATATAAAGATCAATTATAAAAATCTCCATATATCTATATACTGTATATATGCTGGACTATTTATATGGCGCCGTAAGAATAGCAGAGCCAAAGACAAAGGCGCTTTACAAAGGGTATGACTCCCGAAACAAATGATTTGGATATTAGATATTCAGAATACATATATATATATATATATATATATATATATATATATATATGTTGTATCCTTTTCTAGTTAAGATTCATTTAAATAAATTGCAGATAACCAGCAAGAAATACATGGCACCTGAAGAAGAAAACATGATTTGGCGTAATAAAACGTTTCGGGATACATACATAATTATATGCAATGTTTCTAAAACAAATTTCGTATCTTACCGTACTAGTCATGCACTTGTTTTTCATTGCCACAACACAGATTCCAAAGATGCCCAAGAAGAAAACGAAAAGTCCATCTGCCCAAAGAAAAGCGGCGGCCGGAGTGGCTTTGCCTCCAAAGAACAAATAATAGCCACCGAATTTGGCCTGCACAACGGCACCAGCGATTATCATCATCAGACCAGAAAGCTGATAATAAACGGAAAAACAGGAGGAATTTGTCATTTTTTGCTCGTCAGCACTACATGAAGAGAGACGCTGTAAGACTTGAGGGGCGCCGAAAACAATGTGACGACCTTTTTTGGCTCGTCAGGAGTCTGGAGGGGCGCCAACGGTATACTTTGCCCCCGGGCACCGGATACCCTATCTACGGCTCTGCTATGCAGGTGTTTAAATAGGGACGAAAAATAGAAGAGTAGGGGGAAAAGCCTTAAGTGAGCAAGTAAGAAATACCGAGAATGATCGTGAGTCATGTAGCGCTGTGCCGTAATATGCTTATTATGGCAGCGTCTTGAAGATTCCGATTGATAGCCAGAAAAAGCAGTTATTTAATTATACACAGATCATCACAGCCTGCATTATAGAAGCTGTTATGAAGGTCTTTTGGCTACGTTCGACTCCCGAATATGTTAATCATGAAGATGCGATAAACGCAAAGCAGTGCTATCCAAGTCTTTCCAAACACCTTGGATGCCACAATCTTCTTCTTAAGTTCTCTGCCCGGAAGCAGGCTCTGGTTCCCATTGGCGCCATCCTTCTCTGTCAGCCCCTTGGGTCTTTTTAATCCTTTGTACCCGTATTTATTCAGTATCCAGTGCAGTAGTGACATAAGTGGTCTTCCTCTGGTTATCCTTCCTCCCATATGGCCATCATGCTCCATCCGACCATCGGAGCAAATTAAAACAACACAGAAAACTGGCCCGATAACAGTAACTTTTTGACCAAGAGCAGTGATTTTATTTTAGAAATTACGTATAAAATCATTGGGCTATCCTTATCAATTGAGCTAATATTAATCTTTGTGTCAAGCAGTAGTTCATTGCAACACCTATGGAATTTAATTCTATGGAATTAAATGCAATTGCATCTCCCCCTGGAAAAATTGTGAAGTCATGCAAAAAATTAAAATTACTTGTTTCTTTTGTCACAAGACCTTGTCTTGCACCTCCCTGGAAAAATTTCTGCGGACGCCCATGATGCTTTTTTCCATTGTAATAAGTAGTATTCCATGAAATTTCCTATTTTTTGGATTAGGTCCTATTTGTAAAAAGTTAAATTGTTGACGTCAACTTCTCTTGACCCCCCTTCCCCTGTCAACAGCTGTCAAACTTTTTCAACCCCTAAATTGTTGACGTAATTAATGGACAGCCCTTTGAGTATTCACTATAAAAGCACTTTATAATTAAACATTTAAACTTACAGTAGTAGGCGTGTACAGTAAGTACTGTCCGGATTTTGTCAATGTATGACCCGCAAGAGGAAATCACCAGTGGCGGTTGCAAGAATTCTTGGTGGGGGGATGCAATGAATTTCTAGGAAGTTGGGGGGGGATGCAACGAAATCCAGAAAAAGGTTGACAAGCAAAAACGGTCATTAGCAGTGCTGTGCCCTGTGAATAATTTTAAAAGGCTGGGCTGAGATAAACTGGGGCGCAGAGGCGTCATTTGGGGGGGGGGGCTGGGGGCCGTGGGCCCCAAGGAAATGAAAATATTAATTTATAATGTATTAATGTACAATAAGAAAAGAAAAAACCAGGGAGGTGACTAAAAAAAAAAGGTCGTCAAGTATTTTTTTGGTATGGTACAACGTAACAGAAAACTGATGACGAGGAAAAAAAAAAGGCCGTCAGCATTTTTTGGAATAGTCGAGAAAATTCCAATTATAAAATTGTAAAAGAAAATTTTAAAAAATTTCTCGCCCCCCCCCCAAGAAAAGTGTGAAATGACGCCACTGCTGGGGCGATAGGTTGCAACCATTCCTTAACAGAAGACGTTACGAGAAAAGCCTTAGCAGTGAGGCGGATAATAAGGGTAACGAAGTAGCAAAGAATTCATAAATATTTTAGCAAAGAATTCATAAATATTTAGCGAATGCGTTTCGAAAGTTCACCAATGGTCGCCCGCGCGAGAATTTAGCACAAGTAAGCGACCATCAGCGCAACGTATAGCACTCAATCTATAAGTGAAAATTCACATAATTACAGAATAGTAGTAAATCTGCACTACGAGCTCATACTAACAGCATCGATTTACTTACTTACTGTACGTATCTATGAAGCAAAAACGATCGTGAAACACTTACGAATATTACAATTTCGAAGCAAATTATGAGACCAATGTTGCCTTTCGTTGCATCTGATCCACCTGATTCTGACCCAACGTTGGCACGAGGTACTTTATGGGGTACATGTCCTTCAGGTTCTCTGTTTCTTGCCGCCGTTGCCTTTTTGGGGTCCACTGGGCTCGACTTGTTTGTCACATTTGCCTTGCTGACCTTTTTGTTGCCATGATCACCCATTATCTCTGGGCTATTGAAATATGCACGCCGTTCGTTTTATTCACAATTCCAGCATTTTAACTTGTTTGTCGACAAATCACAACGCGTTGGAAATGCTCGAAGGCAATTCCGCAAAAGTGAAAGCCGGGCTATAAGAGAAACCGCACGTTATTTGAAACTCTGATAAGACTGCGCGGAGGGTATTAGCGTAGACACGAGGAGAGGTTCGGGGGACGGGGTGGATCTCCCTACTCGGTCTTATACGACAAAGGGTGTCCGGCGACAGGAACAAATACAGTATATACAGTTATGCACTACACTGACTGCAGCTCTCGTCTAGGTCCGATTCAGAGGCAAAAAATCCTTGAAATGTAAAATATCAAAGTCTGACTCTCATTTACATATAATTCCTGCCATTCGCACTTGAAACGCTATATAGGCCGCATAAATCAAGACACCTTTATTTGTTTCGTCAGCGAGCTTGGACGTCGTTTGGTCCAGCAATCCGGAGACAAGAGGGAAGGACGTTACCTTTTCCAACGATCGTCTGTCACTCTGCAGCGACTCAACGCCATTGCTTTCCGAAGAACTTTTCCTGACCTCGAACCGTACGAGAGTTAGCCGCATACAATTTCTTAATGTCACTGGACACTTTTTTCATAAGTCATTCGGGAACCAAGATAAGTCATGTTTAAACAGTTTCACATTCTAGATCCTGTTTACTCAATTTCATTTTATATTTATCCCATGATTTTCTTCCTAATGATCGAGTCTCATGTTTAAACGAACGAGATCTACAATTTTGTATCAGGATTTGCCATAAATTGGAAATCACCCTGATTAAGTAAGAAGAAAACGTTTTCGGACTAATTTTAAATTAATTTTGTCAAACAGCGTTTAAACTCCTCGCGTGGACATTCCGCAATATTGGTAGAGTGAAGGTAGCTATCCGCCCCTCCGTTGTATGTCGATAATTTTGGTGTGGGAATAATCCGACGACTCCCAATTACTTTTTAATCGACCACGCCTCTGTGAAATATCGTCTCGTTGCATATTCAATCAATGGCGAACTTGTTTTCCGCCAAATCAGTCATCCCTGAAAATTTGCAACCGTGCCTTTCTCATACGCCTCACCTGAACTTTGGAGCTCTATCCCAGCTTCTCTCCGCAGACTTGGACACTTTCAAACAATACAATCTGGATCCTCATTTCCTATCATTCCTGCATTATCTCCTCATGTCTTCAGATCTAAGCTTAAAACTTTCCTCTGTCTAAAATCATTTCCTCCATAGCTATAACAACCTAGCCTCACTGCCCTTCGAATATTTTGACCATTGCCTGGCTGATCATTCACCTGTCCCATAACTATTTTATGAAAGGCTGAGAGCCTAAGAATAAGCAGCTACTGTTCTACTATCCACGAAATTTTACTTACTTTAGGCCTACTTACTTTTTACTTTCCGCGAGTGCCTTGTAACTATCGACTGCATTGTCATCTCCATCTTCTATGTTTTACCAAAGCGATTCTTGGTCGTCCTATGGTATTTTTCTCTCTTCAAGCAACCTAATATCTTTGTCATCGTGGAGCTTTAAGATGTGACCATTTCATCAATGTCGCCGCCGTGTTCTTACTGTTTTTCGCCTAGTACTTCCTCGCTGATGATAATTATGTTCATTATACTGTGCATTAATTACGTCAACAATTTTTGGGCAATTCTTGAGCCCTACCCCTTGTCGACAACTGTCAAACTTTCAGTGACTCCCCTATAATTATGTCAAAAACTTGTGACAAGCGATTGTTTCCATTCCTCTCCATATCCACATTTCGAATGGCGAATGCTTCGAGTGTTTTGATGCCCTATTTCTTCAATGTCGAAGTCCACATTCCACACTCCACATTCAGAATCACAATCTAATTATTCTCCCTTCTAATGATTAATGCTGAATGTACTCTAATATGCAAAGAGATCATTATGAAATGTAAATCTACTTTGTATATCTTTAATCTAAAATAAATGAAATGTCGCGTGATATAATTATTGTAGAGCCTAATTAAAGGGAAATTTATCACTGCGCTAAACTGATTACGCGTCTGGGGTCCATGTACCAGAGTAGATTAATCATCGATGTTTCGTCCCTAGCTTTTCCTTCTTATGATTTACAGTATGACCTACTGTATTTAATCCACTACACAAAATAACATAGGCATAGCCCCGGTTAAAGCCTAATAAATGAATTACAAGGGTAGACACATGTCTCATTAATTATTAGCAGAAATCGCCGGATGCCATAACTCATTAATCAGTCAGCACTTGTTAGGTTCAACCAGATTCTAATTTTTAATGTGATCCATGAAGTTTCAAATACTTCGGATATCTAGTCTACAGTGTACACAATTTTACATAGTCGTCTGGATTCACAGAGTCGCCGTTGAAACCAACTTTAGGCGATGTAAGCAACACGAAACAGAACTAGATTTTGATTAGATTTTACGTGCACAACGTTGACTCAGGTTTTTAAATTCGTATTCGTCTTACCGTTTATGGTTTCCGCTTTCTATATTATTACTAAGAAGGTCAGCATGAATGGCGAAAACAACTACAGTGTATCAGATTTCAAAGGTCAGTATTTATGTGGCACGGATGGAGTTGGAAAGACTTAATTCTGGATTATTCTGCTCCTTTTTTCCTCGTAAATTACTGCAAATTGGTCTGAGGCTTTGCATGGGATAGGCGCACAGACAGGCAGACAGGCAAACACACAGTCAGACAAACAGACAGACAGCAGACGCGCAAGCAGCATTCACATAAAAATGAACTCACTAAACGAAGTTCATTCTTATCAGGTATTTGAAGTCAATCAATGTCAAGAAAACAAAGAAAGCATCAATTGGCAAAATCAATGAATAGAGAAAGGCAACCAAGATGATTTCAATCGGCGTTATGGCAATATGGGGAGTTGTCGCAATTGAGGCGCTATAGAAGAGGCGTGCGATGGGTTGCGTTTTTGCGATAACGCTTGGAATCGATGACAGGTCATAGTTGGTGTTTAAAATCATCGATCGTTAATAAAAATTAATAAGTTGTAAAAGTGCATGGACATGAATTTCGACATGAGATTCTTAGTCAGCGTAGGCTAATTCTTATAATCATTTTTACGCGTCTAATAATCTTTTTGAAGTTTTGTAACAATTGTTAGTTAACCCCGCACCGCAAAACTATTATCGTACATTCTGAATGTTAGGTAATCATCTATTTTGCCAAACAGAAATTGAACTGTAACCGATCGCATAAACAGGTCGGTATCAATAAAAGGAACGGACATTAGGAACTTCGTGATATACAGTAGTTGAGCTGTGAGTCGCTAGGTGGCCGTCTAACTGACTCCCTGCCAACTTTATTATTTCATATTGCTTTATAGTTTAAAATGCTGTAGAAGAACTAACCGATGTGTCTCTTCGGGTCTCCAATAGTTAATCACTACTTTCTGCATTTCACGATTTGCCCGCCATTCATTTCTGAGATGCCTTATTTCAATATCACGTCTGTTTTCACTATTTTAATAAATTTGGTGCAATTTTAGAGGTAGAATATTGGAGAATGTGGGACAGATGTCAACTGATTTTTGTCAATGTCGAGGTCTCTGCCCCACACAGAATCGCAATCTAATTCTCTCTTCTAATGATTAATGACCAATGTACTCTCATGCGCAGAGATCGTTATGAAATGTAAATCTGCTCTGTATATCTCTAATATCATTTAAAGTATAAATGAAATGTCGTGTGATATATAGCCTAATTGTGGAGCCTTTTTACAGGAAAATTTACCATTGCACTAAACTCAGAAAATGTATGGACTGTCCCGTAAAAATGAAGTAAAAACGGTCGTCCGGGAAACTTATCACTGAACAAAGCACAGAAAATTGGCATTTTTCCAATGCACATTTCAATCAAAGGTTTCATCTCTTCTGGATAGGCCTACGTAGGACTAACTGGTGTCCAAGTTTCATACACACACACACACATATATATATATATATAATATATATGCATATATATGCATATAAATATGCATATATTTGTGCATATATTTATGCATATATTTATGCATATATATATATTCATAAAGTTGACTCAGGCTTTAGAATTTGTATATTCGTCTTACTGTTTATATAGTTTCCGCTTTCTATATCATTATTATGATTGTTAGCATGAATGGTGAAAACATCCGAGATGTACTTGTAAATATGGATGTTTTATCAAAAAACAAATGAATAGTGCGTGTGAAACAGGCAGTATAGTATAGGGGCCTCAGTATTTTCGACTAGACAACTGGTATAATGATCATTGCTATCGTTCTTCCTGTTTCATGATTAGCTAATTGGCTAATTAATTTTAAGACTAATTAGTTTTAAAATGATGTCGGAACTGCGAAGAGTTTTAGATAAAGAAAACAAATCTCCATTATAAACATAAGCAGTAACCAGACAGTTAGTCCTTGATATCACTAGTGTCGAGATATAGAGTGAATTCTGTCGAAATGGCTCGCAGGCTGTTGATTCAACTGTGTCAGATTTTATTTCACATTGGACTATTTATGTTGAAAACTGGTTAGTAATAATTACCAATTATAGTTGAATGAGTAACTTTTATTCGGTGCATATTTCCCTGTATTTGAAATGTCTCATATGCTTGGCTTGGCTTGGCTTTAATGGCGTATGAAATGAATTTGTTCTTGTTATGTAGAATATCTATCATCATCATTTCCTTCACTTTCTGCCTATATACATGACGGCAATAGTTATACGAAATACGAAACATTTCCACTTTGCTCGATCTTGTTAATCTGCATCCTTCTACGATTATCATGTTCTTTCCTTCCAGATTTCCAACTACAGCCATAGACTATAAAGACTATTTAGTTTGAAATCATAATTATCGATTCCATGATTGCAGCTATTCAGAAGGACTGTCATGGAATAATCTACTAATATATCTTCGCATCACCCAAAAATTACAGCACTAACAATGATGAAGACGACGACGACGATGAGATGATGATGATGATGATGAAAATGGCGGCGACGACGACGACTGCGAAGGCGTCGCAAACGAAGATCCGGAAAGAGTAATTAATAAATAATTCCATTTACAGTCTGATATTGCGGATTAGTTGTTCTGGCCTAAATTGCTTAATCATTTATTATTGTTTTTTCTTGTGGACGAAGGTGCTGATGGAATTGCCGAAAAAGAGACATGCATCGAGAAAGCTGTGAACATAACTTGTTCTGAAGAAGAATTTGTGTTCTTTGAAAGTGCATTCTTTGGTCGACTGAACGAAAGTCGATGTTACAACAGAACACAAAATGAAGAGGAGTGCGTTTCTGATGTACGGAGTCAACTGCAGACTCGCTTCGAACAAAAACACAGCGTTTCGTTCTCTGTGGTAGCAGATTTTCTTTACAAAAATCGGTGTCCAGTAAATTTGCCGCCTTCTATAGCAATCGCTCACCGCTGCGTGAAAGGTAATTTTTCAATTCGATTATTTTTTTCAATTATACAGATCCGCAAATCATTTGAGAATTCGGAGTCTTGAGGCTATTTAGTCACAACGTCAATAAATTTTCGGTGAGAGTTAACGATTCATTGTCAGAAATTGTTTCAAATAGTTTAACTATGATAGAATAAATATTTTTCAGATTTTGTTCATCAGCTGTTTCTAATTCTTTGGTTCAGGCTTAACACAAAAACTTAGAGATGAATTCAGAATTTGTCTCTCTACCTTACATTTCAAATGTAGACTAATTGAATTAGAATGATTGTACTGGTGAACACGTGTTTCTAATTACTTCAGCTTTTGAAATCAAATGCAGCACAAACGCTGGCATTAACGGGTTTCCTGGCATAGCAGAGGGAAGGCGTCTCGAAATACGATGCAATCTCACATTTCCTCGAACCTACTCGGCTCCACTGGTGCAATGGCTTCGAAACGACGTCAAAATTACAGTCAATCTCATCGAAAATCACAACAACATTTCAGCAGAAGGACTGAAAAAAATGTGGATTTTCAGAGCGATGCTTCCATTGAATGCGAGCGATGATGGAGCGATGTTCGCCTGCGTTTTCACCTTTAAACCATCACATGTTTCAAATGAAGACAAAGATTATGTCTACAGATGGAATTACACTGCTGTCGTTTGGTGTAAGCTGCAGTTTTCATTTATTCTTACGCTAATCCAATTCAGCTCTTCATATTTCAAAATTTACTCCCTCGCGTTATTTTAGAGGGGAAATCAAAGGGAAGGGAAGGTTTTTGTTGAACATAAGTCACAATCTTGGGTTCTAAATAACAGGGCAAACAATTCAACGACCTAACTACGCGCTACATAAATCAAAACATTCTCACTTGAAAAGACTATGCCTAATGCTAACATGGAAATCCCTGAAATGATTTGATTGAAATTGTGCACATTTAATAGCACTAGACGTCGCCTAATGATAGTGAGATTTATCTAATTTCACGGCTTTTGTGTAAACTGCTTTACAGTGGCAAGCACTATCGTCCTATTACTTTTAAATGAATAAGGCATTTCTCGACCAACGACCATCGGGCGACTGATCGCCAACCAGTATATTTATTCTGAATCTCAACAGTTACAAACGCCTAGCCATGACGTCATACACTGTACAGTCAAGCGAAAATATACATGCAAGCAACAGGAACATACTCAAGACCGCCACCCACAATATAATTGATGAGTTTGTCCGTAAAATGCGATCCCTTTGTGATTGACAAGGAGCTGATTATATGCAGATAATATTAGACTTAGCAAGAAATGAAAAACTAATAATGGCTATCTTATAATATTTTAAATCAACTATATGATCTCATATGAAGCATTAATTGAGAGGAAGGGACGAAGAGGAGGCAAAGAGAAGAAAACCATCCAACTATCTTAAATATAATATTCAATCGATGCTGGCGCTACATAATCCCAGTCAGTGGCGTAGCCAGGATTTTCGGAAGGGGTTTGGTTTCGATCGTAACCAACTTCGAAAAATCTTGACAAACAAACAGGCCAAAAAAGGTCGTCACCATCCTTACAACTTTGCAATATTAGCACTATAGCACTTAGAAATTTTTTCGGTCGGCAGCCAGCTAAAGGAGGCTTGACCCCCAAAATCGCGTCCGAAAAAATGTATGGAAACGCATTTTTCGTCGGCAGCCAAGGGGGTTTTAACCCCCAACCCCTTGGCTACGCCACTGATTCCAGTTACTTAAAGCGCTAGCCACTATAGCTTAGTGTTAATTTCATCCGGTCACAAACTCACAGTGTGAATTTTATATTTCAATAGATGATATTTCTTTCAACAATCGAGAATATATAAACACCAGTTTTATGGCTGTTTGTCAATTGGCTACACACTTCCCACCCTAATAACATCCTATTCATTGGTCTGCACGCTGGTAGCCTATAGAGATATGAAACATGGGAACATATTAGATAAACATGCTTAAAGTCAACATTTCAGTGTTAGGTTTGTTTTATTTAATGATTAAATCCATTCGCAAATATTTTAGATGGACCAAATGAGATTTGGTTCGAGCCAAACAATACAGTATACAACTATGGAGACAAAATTCAGTGTTTTGCCGATGGAAATCCTCCTCCGATTTTCACCTGGAACCTATTCTCTGGGAACTTCAAGCAAGAAAATAATCCCATTCTCACACTCACCGAAGATTTAGCCTCGCACTCGAATCATTCTTTTCAATGCACAGCTTTCAACTCAATCGTCGGCTCAAATATCTCCAAGGCTATAGACGTTCGCATAGAAAGCAACAGTACAGAAAGTGGCTGCTGCGGTAAATATAGTTACTAAAGTAACCGGTTAACCGGTTCTTTTTCTGGCGAATGAGTAATATTTTTTACTGTGATTAAGTCATGTGGTGTTCATTATTCTGTTCTATGTAGTACAGATTCATTCTTTTCAATGCACAGCTTTCAAGTCAATCATCGGCTCAAATATGTCCAAGATCATAGATGTCCGAATAGAATCAAGTAACAATTGCTAGAGCAGTGGCGGTTCCACCATGTTGATGACTGGGGATGCATCCCCCACCGAGGTTCCGGGTGACCTTTTTGGCTTGTCAACCTTTTTTCCCGTGAGTTTTTAAAAAACATTAGTGAAAAATACTGCGAATTACCTTTTTAAAGCTTGTCGACCTTTTTTGCAAGGTTTATTAACATTTAGTGGGCAAACAATGACCCTTTTCTCTCTTTTCTTTTGTTTTTTCTTCTTCACTTTGCATAACCAACGCCAACTTCCTATAAATTTTGTTTCATCCCCTCCCACCAAGAATTCCTGGAACCGCCACTGTGCTAGAGTCTTCGGTTTTACAGTTTCTCTTCATTGCAGAGGAGTTTATTAATTTTCAACGCTGCCTTATCTAGAATTTCATTATTTTAATAAGAATTACAAATATGACACTATACAGAGTTCACAATAATTCTGTTCTGTCTTGCATCGACTGACTTGAAACGTCTCTGTCATCATGCTGCAAAGCTTACCTGTTCAAATTAAATTAAGCTGGTTTTACCAGCGCCGTGACTACGCTGGGGCATTATGAGGCAGTCACCACTAATTTTGTCTTGCAGTAAGTAAGCAGAGGACGGCTTAACGTTGTGCAGAACGTCAGAAAGTGGCGCTTTAAGTACCGTTTACCGTGTGCGTACATTTTCAATTTCGAGTTGCTCTACGACAAAATAGCTGATGCAGATTTTCATTTCTGTTTGCTCTTGTTGACTGATATATGACATGCGGCTGTGAAATACTCGGACACTTCAATTATGTGCCGCAACCCAAAAAGGAACTTCCTCTATTCCAATTATCGCAACTATTTCCCTATTAGATTGGCGTTTTCGGCTTGAAGTTTCAACGGAGACGATTTGGTTGGTTTCATTCGTAGAATTAAGTGAATGTTTCTGTGCTGTGCACTTATTATTTCAGATTCCAGTGCCGCTCTAATCGCAGGGATAATTTCAGGAATCGTTTCTCTGCTTCTGTTGGGCGCTGGAATTGCAACTCTGATTCGTTTTAGAGGTCGTGTTTGCCTCTTTTGAATGTCTTACTTTAACTGCCTAGTTCTTGAATTCATCCGTAAACTCTTCTAATAATAGTCTAACATAGCTTACATAATAATAAAATGTGTGTATGGCAATATCAGGTCTACATGTTGTACTTTTATGCTCTATTTTGTCTGTTTAGGTTCCTGCGAAAGATCAAATAAGAAAGAAGATGTTTTAGAGGAATCTCATTATGAGGAACTTGGCGCTGTGCCGCGCGAACAACAGATCTACACTCAAATAGAGTTCGTTATGTCCGACGCCGCAGAGGATGAATCCAAATGATGGACTATCCGATTAGGGGCCGTCTATAAATGACGTCACGCGATTTTGGCAGTTTTTGACCCCTTCCCATCGTCACAAGTCGTGACAAAAAGGCAGACCCCCCCTCAAATATGACGTTACAACGCGTTAACCCACCCCATCATCTTGTCTTTCCAATGTCAAAATTAATGTATTCATTATAATTATTATGGTTGAAACAATATTCAGAAACTTTTTCAAATTCTTTTTTAAAAAATGAAATGTAAAATAATTATAAGTGTAAAATACGTTCAATTTTTCGGTAACATAGCATTGCGGTATTAATAAAAATATTTAGTATTATGTGACGTCACATTTCTGGAACCTCCGTCATCATACATCGTCACAAATGTTTGAACCCCTCCCCATCCTAAGTGCGCGACGTCATTTATGGATGGCCCCTTGTTGTGTCGACCCAGTGCTCAATGCTTTATGAGTATTTCGTCTTTGAAAGATAACAGAAAATGATTTTATTAGACCATTCTGCATCGAAAGAATTGCTTTTTATATACAAGAAGATATCGCGTGTACGCGTTTACTAATTTTAGAGCTCTTAAAGTTCGACACTAAAATAGAACAGCTATTGGTCAAATGGTGGAAATGCTACGTTTTAGCGATGATACGGTTTGATTAATCATACAGCGTCACATTTTTGTATTTAAAACAACTAAATCGAAGGCTGATAGAATTCAGAGTCGACTTCTCAATCACATAGTCATCATTTACTCTCTGCGATAGGCCTATGATCGGTACAGGCCTACAGGCCTATGTCTTCGGTCACAACATAAACCGCTACTATAAAACGCCCCACCCCCACCCCTAACCAGCTTCAGGCAGTCTGTAAGACGGGGCAGCTAAAGTCGATGCAAAACCTGCAATTGCCGCACTACCTTGGGAACTGCTGCCGCTTGATGCCATCTTGTTTGTCAATTATGACTACTCATTTTTCTGCATTAAATTGAGATATTGCGACAACATTTTTCAATATCTGTCTATTTTCGATCTCGAAAGTTGAAAAGTTACTCTGGGCAGCATTAGCAGCATTCTACGCATTAGACGTAATGCGCGCGCGCGCGCGGTGTGTGTGTGTGTGTGTGGTGCTTGTTTATAGAGGCGTTCGTATCAAAGACGACGATCGTCTATCTGTGTCTGCCCGTGTGAACTTGCGAAATTATAAATCGTCTCTCGGATAGGATTTGGAAATAAATTTGCAAATCTTAAATCTATAGAGCCATTAGTTCAGTTGTTCAGTTGATTTGTGTTTTTCCTTGTTTATGTACTATTCGTTTTGATGCTGTGCTTGTCACGAATAAAGATTATTATTATTATTATTAGGTAACAATTTATTTTGCCCCAAGCAGAAATCGAACTCTAACCGATCGCATATATGAACAGGTCCCCACAAGGGCGTCTTTACATGTAAAAATTCGGGCACAGTGCCCGGGGCCCGCGCATCTTAGGGTCCCCGCGCCGCGCGCGAACTACTTTTTGAACGTAGGATTACATTTTTTGCTTGTCAGCATTCACAAACGTTGGAAATGACTTTTTTGCTTGTCAACATTGATCTTCGCGTCTAGGGCCCCGCAGGCCGCCAGGTGCCCGAGGCCCCGCACTGGTTAAAGACGCCTCTGGGTCCCCATCGTTAAAAGAAACGCACAGAAGAAACATCGTGATATACAGTAGTTGAGCTGTGAGTCGCTAGGTGGCCGTCTAACTGACTCCCTGCCAACTCTATTTCATATTGCTTTATAGTTTAAAATGCTGTAGAAGAACTAACCGATGTGTCTTTTCGGGTCTCCAAAAGCTAATCACTACTTTCTGCATTTCACGATTTGCCCGCCATTCATTTATTAGATGACTTATCTCAATATCACGTCTGTTTTCACTATTTTAATAAATTTGGTGCAATTATAGAGGTAGAATATTGGAGAGTGTGGGACAGATGTCAACTTATTTTTTTCAATGTTAAGGTCTCTGCCCCACACAGAATCACAATCTAATTCTCTCTTCTAATGATTAATGACCAAATGTACTCTCATGCGCAAAGAGATCGTTATGAAATGTAAATCTGCTCTGTATATCTCTAATATCATTTAAAGTAAGTGAAATGTCGTGTGATATATAGCCTAATTGTGGAGACTTTTTACAGGAAAATTTATCATTGCACTAAACTCAGAAAATTTATGGACTGTCCCGTAAAAATGAAGTAAAAACGGTCGTCCGGAAAACTTATAACTGCACAAAGCACAGAAAATTGGCATTTTTACAATGCACATTTTCTATTAAAGGTTTCATCTCTTATGGATAGGCCTACGTAGGCCTAACTGGTGTCCAAGTTTCATATATATATATATATGCATATATTTGTGCATATATTTATGCATATATATATATATATCCATAAAGTTGACTCAGGCTTTTGAATTTGTATATTTGTCTTACTGTTTATAGTTTCCGCTTTTTATATCATTATTATGAATGTTAGCATGAATGGTGAAAACATCCGAGATGTACTTGTAGATATGGAATGTTTTATCAAGAAACAAATGAAAAGTGCGTGTGAGACAGGCAGTAGCAGGGGCCTCAGTAGTTCCGACTAGATAACTGTTAATAATCATTACTATCGTTCTTCCTGTTTCATGACTAGCTATAATTGGCTAATTAATTTTAAGACTAATTAGTTTTAAAATGACATCAGGACAGCGAACAGTTTAAATAAAGAAATCAAATCTCCATTATAAACATAAGCAGTGACCAGACAGTTATAGTCCTTGATATCACTAGCGTCAAGATCGAGTGAATTCTGTCGAAATGGCTCACAGGCTGTTGATTCAACTTCTTCACATTGGACTTTTTATGTTGAAAACTGGTTAGTAATAATTATTAATAATTATAGTTGAATGAGTAACTTTTATTCGGTGCATATTTCCCTGTATTTGAAATGTCTCATATGCAACGGCTTGGCTTTAATGGCGTATGGAATGAATTTGTTCTTGTTTTGCACAATATCTATCATCATCTTCTCCTTCACTTTCTGCCTATAGCCCTATACATGACGGCAATAGTTATACGAAATACGAAACATTTCCACGTTGCTCGATCTATAGTTAATCTGCATCCTTCCACGATTATCATGTTCTTTCCTTCCAGATTTCCAGCTACAGCCATAGACTAAAGACTATGTAATCTGAAATCATAATTATCGATTCCATGATTACAGCTGTTCAGAAGGACTGCCATGGAATAATCTAGTAATATATTTTCGCATCACCCAAAAATTAATGCACTGGCAATGATAATGACGACGATTACGACGATGATGATGATGATGATGATGATGATGATGGTGATGATGGCGGCGGCGGCGACGACGACGACTACGAAGGCGTCGCAAACGAAGATCCGGAAAGATTAATAATAATAAATATTGCATTTACATACTGATATTGCGCATTAGTTGTTCTGACCTAAATTGCTTAATCGTTTAATATTGTTTTTGTGGATGAAGGTCTTTGTGGAATTGCCGAAGAGACATGCATCGAGAAAGCTGTGAACATAACTTGTTCTGAAGAAGAATTTGTGTTCTTTGAAAGTGCATTCTTTGGTCGACTGAACGGAAGTCGATGTTACAACAGAACACAAACTGAAATGGAGTGCGTTGTTGATGTACGGAGTCAACTGCAGACTCTCTTTGAACAAAAACACAGCGTTTTGTTCACTGTGGCACAACCATATATTTACAGTTTAAGACCTAACTGTTTAGCAAATATGGCGCCTTCTGTAGCAATCTCTCACCGCTGCGTGAAAGGTAATTTTTCGAATCGATTATTTTTCTGGATTATATAGATCCGTAAATCATTTGAGAATTCGGAGTTAACGATTTATTAATTGTCAGAATTTGATTCGTATAATCTAACTATGAAAGAATAAATATTTTTCAGGTTTTGTTCATCAATTGTTTCAAATTCTTGGGTTCTGTGGCTTAACACAAAAACTTAGAGATGAATTCAGAATTTGTCTCTCTACCTTACATTTCAAAGTAGACTAAATGGATTAGAATGATTGTACTGATGAATACATTTTTATAATTACTTCAGCTTTTGAAATCAAATGCGATACAAACGCTGGCATTAGCGAGTTTCCTGGCATAGCAGAGGGAAGGTATCTCGAAATACGTTGCAATCTCACATTTCCTCGAACCTATTCGACTCCACTGGTGCAATGGCTTCGAAACGACGTCAAAATTACAGCCAATCCCATCGAAAATCACAACAACTTTTCAGCAGAAGGACTGGAAATGTGGGTTTTCAGAGCGATGCTTCCATTGAATGCGAGCGGCGATGGAGCGATGTTCACCTGCGTTTTCACCTTTAAACCATCAAACGTTTCAAATGAAGACAAAGATTATGTCTACAGATGGAATTACACTGCTGTCGTTTGGTGTAAGCTGCAGTTTTCATTTATTCTTACGCTAATCCAATTCAGCTCTTCATATTTCAAAATTTACTCCCTCACGTTTTTTAGAGGGGAAATCAAAAAGGGTTTTTTAAAGCAAAAAGTCACAATCAAGACCCCGTCTTGGGATTTATATAGCTTAACAGGGCAAGCAATTCAACAACCTTCAACAAACGCTACATAAATCAAAACATTCTCACGTAACAAGACTTGCGGTAAATGTGCCTCCTGCTAAAACAGAAATCCCTGAAATGATTTGATTGAAATTGGTCACATTTAATAGCACTAGACTGCTTAGCGCTAATTTCACCTGGTCACAGTGTTAATCTTATATTACTCATCGAACTATGGGGTCGTCCATAAATTACGTAACGCGATTTTGGCACTTTTTGACCCCCTCCCCTCTACGTAACGCAACGTAACAAAATGTCACACCCTCCTAAAATATGACGTAACAACTGGCCAACCCCCCAACCCCCATTTTCTTCTTCCGAAAAGTCTTGACAAGCAAAAAAGGCCATCCTTGTATTTTTTCTCTCGAAAAACCCTGACAAGCAAAAAAGGTCATCCTTGTATTTCTTTCCCCTCTAAAATCCCTGACAAGCAAAAAAGGTCAAAGGTCATCACTTAAATTTTTTACGTTACGTCACATTTACGGAACCCTTCCCCGTCGTCACACTTCGAAACAAATGGCCGGACTCCCCTAACCGCGTTACGTAATTTATAGACGACCCCTATTAAAAATGTTATCAACACCAGTTTTATGGCTGGCCAATTGGCTACATACTTCCCACCCTAATAACATCCTATTCATTGGTCTGCGCGATGGTATAAAGATATAGGACATGGGAACATCCCGGAACATATTAGATAAACATGCTTAAAGTCAACATTTCAGGGTTAGATTTGTTTTATTTAACGATTAAATCCATTCGCAAATATAAATGTGTTAGATGGACCAAAGGATATTTGGTTCGAGCCAAACAATACAGTATACAACTATGGAGAAAAAATTCAATGTTTTGCCGATGGAAATCCTCCTCCGATTTTCACGTGGAACCTATTATCTGGGAACTTCAAACAAGAAACTAATCCCATTCTCACACTCACCGAAGATTTAGCCTCGCACTCGATTCATTCTTTCCAATGCACAGCTTTCAACTCAATCATTGGCTCAAATATCTCCAAGGTCATAGACGTCCGCATAGAAAGCAACAGTACAGAAAGTGGCTGCTGCGGTAAATATAGTTACTAAAGTAACCGGTTAACCGGTTCTTTTTCTGGCGAATGAGTATTCATCTTCCCTGTTTTTTTCAAAATCCAAATGGTAATTTACGGCGATTACGTCATACGATGTTCATGATTCTGTTCTACGTTGTACAGTGGCGTAGCCAGGGTTCCGGAATAGGGGGGCACATGGACATTTTCGGGTAAAAGTCTGTGACGAGCAGAAACAGACGTCCTCAAGGAATTCTTCGCAAATTCACGTTTTCTCTCCTATTATCCTACCTATACCCCCGAAATTTCTCAACGGTTTTGCGCAAATCGCACGACCGGTGCCAGCCAGAATAGGGGCCGCCCATCCTTCCCCCCCCCGTGCCTATCCCGTGGCTGCGACAACGATGTTGCTTCATTTGATTGGTTCAATTGGTGAAAAATTAAACGAATTCTACTGTACTGCGCACTTAGTTTCAGATTCGAGGGCATTTCCCATCGCAGGACTAATATCGGGGATCGCTGCTGCTTTGTTGCTGTTGGGCGTTGGAATTGCTGTTGTGATACGCTGTAGAGGTACGGTGTTTTCCTATAGACGCCTCCTAGGCTGCCTATAAATGTCTATTTCTCTAATTGTCTTGATCTGACATCCGCGTCCATATACTCTCATAATGGCCTATTTTGCTGAACGACAGATGCTTCCCCACCATGAAACACGCTTTTCATTAGTTTATATCTCGTCTTCGAGTTGTTAGAATCCCCCACACTGCGCTTTTCTCCTAACGTCACCCGCTAATGGGGGACGTGTTTGCTATCTATAGTTATCTATTTCATCTTATCTCAGAAAGATTAGGGAAACTCAAAGTGACGGGGGTGACAACCGCCCCAGCCATTAGCAGTGCGAGGACTAATGCTGCTGCATGCAAAGTCTAAATATTATGCTAATTTGACAAATCTATTTCAAATTCTGGATCCGGGATCAAGATTCGCAGTTTATGACTGAATGCGCCGGCCTAAGTTCAACTAATTATAAATTACAAATCGTGGGCACAGTTATTTGATTGAAGCGAGGAAATTACAAGACTGTCTCTTACTTCCTGCTAACTTAAAAACCTACACTGTACTTAGATTTACAGTATCCCAGATTACCTCAAGACACAAAAGATGCCTCCCCATATTTTGAGATTCGTCGCGCAAAGATGCGAATATGCTTTCAATAGTCATAATTCTTTTATTGCACAAAGCCTGTATTTATTCTAAGATTATGAATTCATTTTTAGGTCCCGTGTCCACAAAGAGCCAGACATCGTGCAAACAGAGGATAACATCCAAACCGGTGAATGTAACCTACTTCTACAGCGAAATGATTGATTATCGTATAATAATTATTCAGAAATTAATTTTTAATCACCAAATTTTCCATAATAGGCTGACATCTATCGAGCGCTTAATAATAATAATAATAATAATAATAATAATAATAATAATAATAATAATAATAATAATAATAATAATAATAATAATAATAATAATAATAATAATAATAATAATAATATAGGATATCCTAAATGTTATGTCATTTTCCAGGCGGCTGCTCGGTTGAAGTTGGTCAGGAGGACAGTATAGAGTATTTGGATATGAATGGAGTCAAAGCTATTATTCGTCCTTCTGCCTTCAACCAATCAGAATACGCGTCCATTGATCACACGATTAAAATAGCTCCAACCGCTATGAAGAAATAAAATGGAGATCTTGATTAACTTATAGACTTTAATATTTTCAGTACACGGATGCCTTCCTCTCTGTTTCAAAGAAAGACGATCAAATATTTCATAACAATTATTGTATCTTTCTAGCTTTTGACAATTGCCACTAGGCTCACATAATAATGACAATGATAATGATGACGACGACGATGATGATGATGATGATGATAATAATAATAATAATAATAATAATAATAATAATAATAATAATAATAATAATAATAATTATTATTATTATTATATTATTAATAATAATAATAATATAATTATAATTATAATTATAATTATAATTATAATTATAATTATAATAATTATAATTATAACGTATCAATTATTATTATTATTATGTTTGCAGTGGCGTAGCGAGGGGTAGAAGGGCGAATCCTATGGGCGGTATTTTCGGGTTTTGTAATTAGGCGGACAAATGCACGGCGATGTTTTTTTTCGCTTGTCAAGATTTAAGATTTTACGGAAGTTGTATATTGTGCAGCCGCGAAAGACGGCACTTTTTACTTTCGCCCCAGGCGGAACTTTGCCTCGCTACGCCACTGAATGTTTGACAAAAGCATTTGTACAATTCCTTCGTTGGTGTTGACTGTTGAGTTTGTCTCTAAGTCGTCCAGAAATTCCGAAGAAACGAAATAAATGCTTGATTTTGATATTGTTATTGATAGTTTTATCTCTGTGAACAACAAGTCTATGCTCGCAAGCTGTCCCACACTGACCATGTCCCACACTGATCACGATTAATTTTTAGACTGACCAATAAATAATACTCTTCTATGGACCTAATGCTGAAAGCTTAGCGCACATTTCGTATAGTTATAATATGATAACATTAGTAGCAATGATGATCCTGGCTGACTTGATCCCATTAAAATTGTATTACTGCCATTAGAATGTCAACGTTTGCTTTGGTAAACAGGAACTGTAGCTTGCAAAGAATACGAAGATAGACCATTGAACAGAAGTACTAACGGAAAACAGGCTGTGTGTGCACTATCGAATTCGAAATTTTCGGAATACCGATCGATAACCAAACAACATGAGGGCTTACGAAGACAAGAAGCCAGTTTGCCTATCTGTTCCTGTTATTATTATTAATTTGCCAGTCCAGTTATATTCTTAAAACACAGTATCTATTACTCTGTTTATGGCAATAGTGCCAACAGATTGTAGGCCTATGTCTTATGTGCACGGGCCAAATGGTGGCTCTGTGAATGTCATTAGATTTTCACGATGTCTGTCGCTTCGCTGCGTGTTCTATCAATTAGCAAATGTCCACTTCACGGACGCTTCTTAAAAGCAATATCCATAAAAAACTCACAAGTCTGAATTTGAACATGATCAGTTAATAAAATCAATTCACATCAAATCAGATTCAAAGCAAATAGAGTAATTATATCGATTAGAAGATGACATAGAAAGTTCAGTTCTCATTTAGTCACAAGACCTGCTTAATATATTTATTGTGTCGACAGTTTCGTTTTCCCAATCGACAAAATAACTACTTAATTAATTAACTTCATCTGTTAAAACGCAGACCTTAACGACCATTAGTTCATTAATCATTGTGTGAGTCTTCATTTAAAAATTTGGTTCAATGTTTTATTTTTGCTTGATATTCTGTTACACTTAACTTCAGTTTTCCACGAATACATTTTGCCCAGCATCGATCTAAGATTTGAAGAAAGTAAATATCACAACAACGGCGTCTACTCAACATGGCTGCAAAGTTCAATCTTGTATTTCGATGAGAAGTAAGACTATCGATTTTTCCAAGACCAGACCGAAGCGTATTGGCAGTCGTCGTTTTCGTTGGAATTGGCGATCAAGTAGACATAGACGAGACACAGAAAGGCAATGAAGAGCGCGAAAATGGTGATCTTATTCAGAGTAGACAGTCGATCCAATCGCTCGTTCAGTCTTCTGTGTGGATCATCACAACAGTCTGTTGACTGATCAAGGCAAACCAAGAAACAAATATTCATATTCAGTGGCGTAGCCAAGAGGGGTTTGGGTGTTAACCCCCCCTCTTGGCTGCCGAAAACAAAATAATTTTAATGAGTTTCCGTGCATTATTTTTAATTTTTGGACGCGACTTTTGGGGTCAAACCTCTCTCGGCTATAGACTGCAAAGGTTTAAGTAAGAGGCAAGGACCTTCTTTGTTTGTCAGCTAAAAAAAGAGGCGATAACGGTTTTTTTAGCTTGTCAGGATTTTTCCAAAGTTGGTCACGGTCAAAACCAAAAACCAAACCCCTCATCCGGAAATCCTGGCTACGCCACTGTTCATATTTATATTGAAGCCGAATGTTTCGTCATATTTTATAGCGCATTTTGTTTACAAATTATTCAGCAGGGAAGCCCTTTTGGTCGAATCTAAACCTGCATGAATCGGGGTCTTTCATCTTCCCAGCTGAATGAACTTTATCCTGACCTAAAAAAATTCCTTCTTTCATTTCAGTTTCTATGGTTCGTAGTGGAAGAGATAAGCCAGAAAATCGTCTAAATTTTGCGCTGATGACGTTGACAGCTAAAAACGGATTTTCCGTGTTATAATTGGAACAACGAAGCTTTTAATTATCTAAAGCCATGGTCTGTTTTATTATTGTGCGTTGATTCAATTAAGTGAAAAGAATCTCTAAGTTTTCTCACCGATACGCCGTCTTCATCGTCACAGAGTCTCTGAAAAAATACACGCAGACATTTGGAAACAATGCAATTAATAATGGCGCCTAATAAATGTAATCGTTGCAGGCAGTTCTAGTAGAGAGTCAGTTCAAATATACGAGTTCTTAGACAAGACCAACTGGAACCTGTTTGGGAAATATTCTAATCTCCAGTGCTCGAATTGTGAGAAAATGAAAGGGGGGTCATGGCGAGCGTGGTGTTTTAAGAATTTACACTTTTGTCATTTGCAAAACTTTTTTGCATTTCTCTAGGGGGTCTGCCATTTTAAAGGGCCCTCCAATCCCCCCAGCAATTCGAGCTCTGCTAATCTCAGAGCCGAACTAAGAACATAAGAATTTTAGATTCCTCATCTATATTCATTCAGTAAAAACGTAACTCCTTAAAGTTGAAACGCATAGATTCTCCTCGCATATGCATATGAACTCATAGTTAATACTGCCAAATAGATTTCAATTGGACAAAAGAAAAGAAACCTGCTGTTGTGCTCTACATGTAAGTCCATTTTCCGTGTCATCTGGACAAGGAGGAGGCTGCAAACATTTGAAGATTAAGCACCACAATGTTATAAAGTGAAACGCTGATTTTGAAAACTTTACACAGCAAAAATATGCCGCAAGGCTGAACTGCTTGCAAGTGAATGCCGATTTATACTGTCTATTAAATTATTAATTCTCTTAAGCGTATTCTAATCGAATACTGTATATAACACGCTGTTCTCTTCCTTATAATCACTGGACATTGTCGATTCTTTCTAATGCTTCCACAAAATTCCAACACCAAACTTTACAACATTCACAAAGTTTAGCAATTGAATCGAGTGTAATAAAATACAAATAATTTCATTAAAATGGCGGTATAGAAGTTCACTAATGATAGAGATAATAATTCCATCCAACTTATGCACCACATAATTTCATTGACGTATTTTGAATGAGAGTTACCGTGCATGGAGTGCAAGGAGTGCAAGGATTTCTAGGAATGCAGGGAGTGCAAGGAGTGCAAGGAGTGCAAGGAGTGCAAGGAGTGCAAGGATTGCAGGGTGCCGGTGTATTGTTGCAGTCTCTGAATGGAACAATGCTACAACTGAGTCTGAAACACGACATTAATATTGCCCAATGAGCCACCATCCATTTGCATGTAAACGATTATTTAAATTATATATAATTAATCAGTGCTGAAAGTCTGTGAAAATGGTGCAGGAGCTCACCAAAAGCCTTTACGAGCAAAAAGGTTGTTCTTATATTCTTTATTATATTTTTCTATTTTCATTCTTGCATTGCTCTGACAAGCAAAAACATTTCATGGTCCAAAAAGTGACTTTCGGCACTGACTGTCTATATTATTTAATGTTCAACTAATGCATATTTAACATAGATTAATACGAACAAAACGCCGTTTAGAACGAAACCTTGAAACACTGTTTCATTGAAACCACAATGTCTCTCAGATGGCATTCCTTGGAACCCGAAGAGACGCTCTCGAAACAACAGACGAAAAACTGGAGAGATCACGTGATCCTTTGTCTCATGCCCCTAACTATCCCTCGTCCTGTTCTAATAGGCCTACGGTTACAGAGCAGTGGCGGCTCCACCGGGGGGACAGGGGGCCCGTGCCCCCTATTGAGTGCCTGGCTCCCCAGTGCCCCCCCAGTTGGGATCCTATACTTAATGCTAAATACATTAAACAACAAATGGTTGGCTCCCCATGATTAGAAGTTGCCACCCCAACGGCCCCCCCCCACTTGCCAAATCCTAGAGCCGCCACTGTTACAGAGACCAGCGATCAAATACAACTGAATCCTAGACTCTACGACGTAATAGTCCGATGATGACGTCACCTACCTCTGTTCCATGAATACTCTTGGGTCGGCTGTGCACGTCGCCTGCGACCAAAGACAGTCGAGAACCTTCTTGCTCAGACTGCTTTCACTTCCGAGCTTCATGATCAGAACCGCAAACTTATCGGTGCTCGCCGTCCTCTCTCCCTCTGCCACGACACAGACAGGAATCAAAATGCCTCAACCACCAGCCCCAGGTTTTTGGCCATCCATAAATGACGTCAAGCGATTTTGGCAGTTTTTAACCCCTATCCCCCTCGTCACACGTATTCGCAAAATGTCAGACCCCTCAAATATGACGTCACAACGCGTTAACCCCCCACCCACTCCCGCCGTCATCTTGTCGTCTTTCCAATGTCAAAATTAATGTTTTGTTTGAAAATATTCATTGTAATTATTATAGTTGAAACAATATTCAGAAACGTTTTCAAATTCTTTTTAAAAATGAAGTATAACAATTATAAGTGTAAAATACGTTCAATTTTGCGGTAATATATACAGTGTAGCATTGCGGTATTAATAAAAATATTTAGTATTATGTTACGTTACATTTCTCGAAACCCTCCCTCCCCCCGTCGCCACACATCGTCACAAATGTTTGCACCCCTCCCCTAAATGCGTGACGTCATTTATGGATGGCCATTTATTAGATTTCGAATTCATATATCAATAATTAATAATCGTTAACTTGTCCAAAACCCGCTAACTTCTAAAATGGCTGCAATTAATGTGCAAGGTTTGCAATGCTAAAGCGTTTGCTGTAAAATTTGTATCTTTATAATACAGCACTGTGCTATAGCATCTCCTATAGCATACCTACCTCCCACAATTGACAAAAGTATCCTTAGAAACTTCTAGAGCTACAGAAAATCTTCTGCAGGAAATAATTCGAGAATTTTAAAAACTAAAATATCAGGCAATCAAATATAGCCTCAAACTCTATTATCGCCAGCCTTCGATATGACAACAGTGATCTCAGACATTCTAATATTATGCAATTCTAAATGTGCAGATTTTTAAAGATAACGGAATTTCCGTGACCTTTCTTCAAAAGAACCGGAATATCGACGGACGTTCCTTCCTCTATGAGACCTCGATGGCGGTGTACCTGGTAACCTTCAGGTGATGAAGTCTTAATCTGAGACGAAAAACCAAAGCAAAGATATCATCATCATCATCATCATCATCATCATCATCATCATCATCATCATCATCATCATCATCATCATCATCATCATCATCATCATCATCATCATCATCATCATCATCATCATCATCATCATCATCATCATCATCATCATCATCATCATCATCATCATCATCATCATCATCATCATCATCATCATCATCTACGTGATACCTAATTAGCATATTATCTCATCTGTATTGTTACCTGTATTCGACTCAGAGGCTGTTCGCATCATAACGCAGCTTTCTATTCCAGTCCACTCTTTGAAATTATCCATCCAGATTCTTCTCGATTTTCTCTTAATATTAGAACCCACATATCTTCTCTTTAGAGCGTTTTGTGCCTGTTCAGAGCAGGCTCCTCTCATATTAAATGTGTCCAGCGTATTTGGCTTTTCTCTCGACTATTTCATTAAGAACTAAATTTCTCTCCCCATTTTTGGTCTAGCGCATTATTGACTAAAAGTCTCAAGATATAAAAGTCTTTCGAAGTATTGGAATAAAAAGACAAAGGAAATCTACTCTTTTCACCTTAAAAGCGATTCTGGAATCGGAGCAGTTTGTGATTGAGATCCAGGCAGTGGGCGGACTCCCATCCTTCGCAACGAAAGTCAAACACCTCTCCGGACTAAGCGCAAAACAGCCAACTGAACAGTTCATCCACGGGCGACCGATGCCTTTTTTACAGTGTTCGGTTTACTGAGCGATTAACCACCCCCCACCCCACCTCCAGCTGACCAACGATTATTTCTCCAGTAAAGCAGAAAATATGGAATTTACAAGTCCTACCTCTGCTGGGTTTCAACAATTTTAGGGTGGGGTGGTCCCATGTGATGCTTTTTGAACAATCGACTTCTGGTCCAGACAAAGTGGGGCCTCTTTTCAATCTTTTCAATGACGTTTTTTATCGTTTTCTTTTAGAATTTCAACATAACAGACTGGAATAGTTTGCTCAGTATTTTCTGAAGTTAAAATTGATTCGTAAAACATAATATAGATGATTGGTAATCAATTAAAAAACTCTAAAGGGAGTTACCACTAAATCGAATCTTATACGATTATGTCCAGCGTCGATACTACAAAACGGCGTATAGACCTACTGTGTTATTACCATGGAGTCTCTCTCTCTTTCTTTCTTTCTGTCTCTCTGTCTCTGTGTCTGTCTGTCTCTGTGTCTGTCTGTCTCTCTCTCTTTCTCTTTCTCTTTCTCTCTCTCTCTCTCTCTCTCTCTCTCTCTCTCTCTCTCTCTCTCAGATATTGAATGATATCATGACTTTATGCAAGCGAAGACTTCATAAATATAAACTATCTATATTAGGCATATACTGCATTCCGTTCAGCTGAAGCTAGTCAAAATTACGCGCGGAGTAGCGGACGGAATAACACTTATTTTTAAATCGATGGTAGTGAAAGCTCAACTCTTTAACAATTGACTGTTTCGCTCACCTTATTTTCGCCAATCGTATTTGTTTCTTTGGCATCTCTGACAGGAAGTTGAGAGGCGGATGTGACGTCAGTGGGTCGATATTTCTATCTAAATTACAAAAACCTTACTAATGACGATGTATATTCCCAGGCCCATCCAGAGGGGGCCAGGAGGGCCATTTGGCCCGGGCCTCCATCAGAGAGGGGCCTCAAAATTTGGTGGTGATTTTTAAATATTAGCGATAACCTTTTTTGCTTGTCACGCTAAAAATGTTAATGTGGCGATGACTTTTTTGCTTGTCGCCGATTTTTAAAAATTTTAGAAATTTTAGCAAAGACTTTTTTCTTGCTTAAAAATTCCACCTGGTCCAGGTCAGCCTCTGAAGGCGCCTGTATATTTCAGTGGACGAGCCATCGTTCGATATTTAGTCTCGCTATTATTTCCTTATTTATACTCACTATATTCCTATTGGCTATTCCTATATGATTTGGCATAGGTTAACGAACGCTGAGAATATCTAAAAAATAATAAAATAAAATTAAACATGTGAATGATTTTGGGGAGCGAAATTGTCTGTAAGGATCAGACCTAAGGCGCGATATTTGCGGCCTTTGGGGAGCCGCTGTCTGGTCCATTTCGCCAGAAGACGGCTATTTCCGGGGAGAAGGACTCATTTCTTTCTTCACAGGTAGAGGGCCACTGATTTCAGTTCTGGAAATATTACATTTCAAAATTGAATGTAATGGTCGAACAGCGCTGCCACAATCGGCAAAATTAGATACTCTAGCGCTAGAGAAATCAGCCAAATGGGTAATAGTATTTTAGAAAAAATTACTCTTAATAGGGCAATTAATTAAAAGAAACTATTCGCTTTTTATCGTTTATATCTTCCCTGTTGTCTTGATCGCGTTTATGTTTTGTTTCGATGATGCAAACCGACCATTTTAGGACCATTTCTTATCGGCGCCATAGAAGTTACCTAATCGACTTAATTGGTAATCATTATTTTGGAATCAGAGAGATTTTAGATCTACATACGTGTGTTGCTTCTGCTTTTCGAACCGATGTTAAAAGTTGTTGATAAACATCTATGACGTCACGACTCTGACGTCATCGAATTAGAAATATCAACAGGATGTGGCTTTGATATGCGTCCAGGTGGGTAAAAGCATCAGGCACTGTTCACGTCGATTATGAATTAACCATGGTTA
Source organism: Metaphire vulgaris (assembly GCA_018105865.1). NCBI lineage: Eukaryota > Metazoa > Annelida > Clitellata > Crassiclitellata > Megascolecidae > Metaphire > Metaphire vulgaris. The sequence continues at coordinate 30,160,577 of CM030833.1, forward strand.
TATACATACTTCATTCATTCATTCATTCATTCATTCATTCGTGTATTCAAGCTAATATTCTAAACAATTTCACAATTTCTTCCCCGCACACGAGCTAAGAAGCAAAAATTGAGTGCCAGTAATAAATTTTGTTTTTCAGTTGTACGAATTCTAACTCGGGGTACCAAATGTGGGGTTAATAGCCCCTCTGCCCATGGCTTTTAAAAAATATTAGGCCACTTGTCTGTCCGGCGCTAGGATGTTTACCAGTCGTCACTTCCAAACTTTATTCTTCTTTCTGGTTCTCTTAGAACATTGTCAAAGAAACTCAATGTTACGAACGACGTAAGTGCGATCTTACTTATTAAAGTGCCGTTGGCATGACAACAGGCAATGTTGTTTATAATATGATGAAAATCCTCGTGTTCAGTTATCTCGACGTCAGAGAATCACGCACCCGTGGGCTCTTTGTATAGAACTAATAATGCCTACAGCATTAATAAACACGAATTCGAATTATATTACACTGTAGACGTGTGTCGCTGCTGCTGCTGCTACCGCTGCCGCTTTTTGAAACAGTATCTCGAGGCCGTTAACGCAGAGATATCTAGAGACAACAGGTGCTGTAGTCGTCGTCGTCGTCGTCGTCGTCGTCATCGGCACCTGTGAACTGTCACCTGCCTTCGACAGGTCTGACAGACGACCTCGCAGCAGTAGCGGAAGCTGCACCGGCAGTTCTCGACGACGGTCACCAGGTGCGTTCGGAAGCCACGCCCACAGCACATGACGTCACATCCGTCGGAGAGCGCCGACCGGACGTTGCAGAGGCGTCCGCGCGTCCCGAGCGACCCCTGCTTCCGGTTGCGGACGCAGTAGTCGGGCGACTCCCGGATGTAGACGAGACGACCGGGTTCGGAGGTCACGACCTTCGACCCGCCCCGGTTCGGCATCTCCTGGAAGACGGCGGCGTCGTAGGCGCCGCGCAGGCGCTCGGCCACGGCGCTGAACGCGGGCAACTTGCGCCAACAGGTGGTCGTCGTACAGGAACCGGAGAGACCGTGACACTTGCAGACGGTACGGAGATGATTGACAACAGCCTAAGGCATTGGTAGAATTTATACCATTACGTCATCATCATCAAATAGATAATGCACAGACATATCCATCCATCCATCCATCCACCCACCCACGCCATTCATCCATTCATTCATCCATTCATTCATCCCATTCATCCATCCATCCATCCATCCATCCATCCATTAATTAATCATTGTTGAAATGTGTAATAATTTGAATATTGCCGAATATCAGAACATTTAATAGTTTTGGTAGGTAGCAGTGGCGTAGCCAGGTTTTCCGGAAGGGGGTTTGGCTTTTGGTTTTCATCGTGACCAACTTCGAAAAAATCTTTACAAGCATAAAAAGGTCATCTCCTCTTTTCTTCTTCTATTTTTCTCTTCCAGGTGCTGGCAAGCGTAAAAAGGTCGTCATCTCTTTTACACCGTTCCATTTTCTAATATTATATCATTTTATAGCCAGGTAGCCAAGGGGGGCTTAACCCCCAAAATCGCGTCCCGAAATTTTAAAAAATGCATAAAAACTCATTAAAAATTTTTACGGCAGCCAGGGGTTTAGCCCCAATCCCCTCCCCTTGGCTACGCCACTCGTAGGTATGTAAGGATTAAAATTAATTTAAAATTTTAAAATGTATGAATATTTATTAGTGCTTTTCCTCATTATCGCCAGGGCTGCCGTTTTATCCGGACACCGTGTACATAAAAGCAACGTTACCTTCAAAGATTATCGCGTAGTTATCTGTTTAGTTATGAATTGAAACCAATACCGTTTAATTGCAAGTCGCCGGTCAAACCTGACCTTTGGTGACCTTTAGTGATCGAACTCTGATTGGCTGACCTGTCTTCCGATTTCGTTGTTATGGAGACGAACGGAAACGATGAAGTCGCTTCCGGCGGACTTCCGGTCCAGATCCACGAACTGCTTCGAGATGGAGTAGGAGTAGTCGAAGTAGTCGCTACACTCCTGCCACACCCACGACTCCTCCGCAACTCCAGGCGAACTCTTCTGCACTCCGTTGACCCCACTGTTGACCTCGACGGCCTGGCCTTCTTCTGCGCCGTGTCCTCCTCCTCCTCCTCCTCTTCCTCCCCCTCCTCCTCGTTCCTCTTCCTCGCAGTTCCTCCTCCTCCTCCTGCTCCTCCGTTGACTGGACTCCGCTCCTGGTCTTTCCGTCTTTCCATGTTTCCTCCGCTACAGGAACAGTCCACCAGGTGACCCTTCGAACACGAGTCGGCGATCCGGTGGAGGACCCCGGCGCTGGTCAACGCCCAGAGAAAGGCAGTCTCCTTCGTACCTAAACACATCTCAATTAATTAATTAAATAATTAATCAATTAATTAATTAATTAGTAATAAGCCAATGTTAAAAGTAAACTACATTTGAGGTTTGACAAAGGACATATTGATCGATCAAATACAGTAGTTCATCGATATAACGTCCATTCGGTTACTATAGCCTATAACGTAACGCAATGTACAGTACGGTCCCGTGTGATGCGCTGGATGGTACTGGATATAACGCACAAAGTTTTACAGACCCGCTAAAGTACGTTACTACGAAGTTCTACTGCAAAGAATGCACGGTAATGTAATGCTACGTAATGTAATAAATGAATTGTCTAATCTTTATTTCTATAGGCGGTCTCGGTTTTAGAGTCGCTCGATAAAAGCCTACAATAGAGGACCCTATAGTTGCGGAAACTTTCTCATCTAACCGCTTACTTATACCTTTTCCATACAATATATATAGTGTATAAAATGTATAAAATATTATATATATATATATATATATATAATGGCGTTTATAAGCCCTGGGGTTTATAAACGTCATTCTATTGTCAAGTTGTCTGTAGGGCAATTGTACTTTAGAAATAGCGTAATACTTGATGATTTGACACTCAAGCTCTATAGTAAGTGTTTTCCCCTCGGGGCCTGTGAAGCTCATTATGCAAAACCAAATACACCACGAAAAGGTGATATTTATTTTGATAAAATTATCCAAGACGAGTACATGTTAACAATAGCGTTTAAATAGTGTCTTCTTCTTATCTAGTAATAGGCGCTTCTGCTGTTTTCAGTGAGAAAGGATTTGCGTTGAAATTCCAGTGAAGACAGCAAAACGTATGGTTATAGTAATAACAGGATTTCATGTGTTTTAGGGAGCATTTTAAGCTTATTAGCCTGCGTGTGAAAATCACTATCACTACTTTCAGCATTTGGTAACACAGGTCTACTACTGAGTCGTCCTAGATAACATTTGAATCGATTTTACGTTTCAACTGTTATTGTCTTTTAGTCCAAAATGTTCCATTTGTCCACAATCCTTGTCCTTAACACTATCGCTGGCTGCGTAGGCCTACTATATAATAGTATATGGTGAATCAATTGCAATACCACTGAGAGATGTCCCATTTCGAACGCTGTAGAGCAGAAAATCGAGACGAGTTATATTGGATTCTGATTAAGTATTCGTACAATTAATATTTGCGATTAATTTGAAAGCTAGAATATGTTTATAATAAGATCGTTCCTATGACGAGGACATAAAGAAGCCGAGATTAAATAATTATTCCACACTGGATATAGATTGGCGAGGGGCTGACTGACCTGGATGCTTTTCCAACAGCCTCTTCATGATCTTCCGATCGGAGGAACAATTCCATCTCCGCATCTGAAACTGGAATTGACACTCGTCGACCGCCATCTTGACTCCGTCGACGATTTCATCGACCAGTTCATGGTTGCGACAGATCTCGCGCTGTTTTCCGCCGAGACCACGTGACTTCTGGCACATGGTCTTCTGATCGAGCACCAACTGACCCCCCACCGCCCTGGTCGTCACAGCAAAAACGCAGCGCTATTCAACATCATTTTAATGTTTCGAATGATTCAGATTCTATTAAGAACCTAATTTCTGATCAAAATCGTCGGCCTAGGCAGAAGCAGGGATATGTTTACACCCCCTAACACCACCACGCCCAATGCCCCCTGCCAATTTGAGACCGACACCACCAACACCCCTCCCCATCCAATCTCAGCTATGGGATGATCTTTTTTTGCTTGTCAGACTTTTTGGCAGAGGACCCCAGAATTTACCGACACCCCCCCCCAATTAACAATCCTAGAAAAATAACTCTGGGCAGAAGTCATTTGTTATTGTAGAGGCCTCTGACTTCTCCTGTGCAATATTCTTGGCCTCCATGCATAGAAGTTGCCACCCTAAAGCTGTCCCCATTTGCCAAATCCTGGAGCCGCCACTGCAAAATGACCCGTTCATTTCCCAGAGAAACAAGCTGCCCAGTGGCGTATCCATGATACGGCAGGTAGGGCAGATGCCTTCTTGGGTGCCAATTACCCTAAACACGCCCCTGAAGCTGCAACGGCTGCTTAGGCCTACTGCATTTAAATTGCGAAGAGTATAACAATTAAGGTTATCAAAGCAAATTCAGTGTAAGGCGCGATTTCTGCACGAGAAGACTTTTCAGGCCGTTTTTAGTTTTAATCATACCAGTCTTCGAAAGAGTTATAGAAATTCACGAGATTTTAATAACTCACTTACTTTTTTACCTACTTATTTATATATTACTTATTTACCTGTTTACTTATTATTGATATGGTCGTGGATGCAGTTACGTCCATCGTACCCCGAACCCAGGGTATATTTTGAATGTTATTTTTTACCTAACGTGTTACGTCAACTCGGTTTAGAACGAATATACAGTACAACGCCCGCATGCAAAAGTAAGAAAAAAGCGTTCAAAAACAACGCTACTAAGATAACAACGATATAACCAGGACGTCAGCTTCTACTGTGAAAGTTGTACGTACGGTTAGGCTAGAGATAGTGGCTGTCATTGGGCTGGGAACGCCATAAATTAACTGCTGGCCTCGAGGATCCTGGGCCCTTCTGGCCCTGGTGTTATACAACACGCAGGGATATTTTTACACCCCTCTAACACTCCCACAGTTTGCGACCGACACTCCCACCACCCCTCCTCTAATCTCAGCTATGGGATGAATTTTTTTGCTTGTCAGACTTTTTGGCAGGGGACCCCCAGAATTTACCGACACACCCCCAATTTGATAATCCTAGAATAAACCTGAGAACACGTTATACCAGACGCTAAGATTCTGATAGTTTCAAATGTGAAATAATAATAATAATCATAATCATAATAATCATAATTATAAATTATTATTAATTGTTAATAAAAATAATAAATTAGTATTTATTAATCTACTGCTACGAGATCTTTGTGATTTTCGTTATGTCTTTCATGAAGATAGTGATCTACAGTGTCCAATTTGCCGCGGGAGTGGTGATTGGTGGGGGGTCGTAATCTTTGGGGTGGATGGGGGGGGGCAGCCCCTCCCGCCCAGCGCTTCTCGGAAAAATTGACCAAGGCACTCGCGATATCCTCTTGATTTAAAGTATTTGGCGCCCAATTTGTTACGATTGCCGGACACTCGGTCGGACGGACGTCCGTACATGGTATAAACGCCAAATCGTCGTATTTCTGAGAGCCTTGGACGAGGAGAGAGAGGGAGAGAGAGAGGGAGAGAGAGAGAGAGGGAGAGAGAGAGGGAGAGAGGGAGAACGAGTACAAGAGGAAAAGAAGGAAGCAACAAATTGGAAACTTCAAAGCCGCGACGGGGAAACATCGTTCCTACGAATCGGACGCCGTCGGTACAAAGAAACAGATTGCCGGGAGAGCCAACCCCCCCTCCACCCTCCACCAACCACCACTCCCACCACACGCACACACACCCTTCCATCCACCCCCCACCCCCACCACCTTACGCCGCACCCAAAAAAATCAATCATCGATCAAAAAAATGAAACTGGTCGTCGTCGGCGGCGGCGGCGAATTGCGCGCGAGAGAGCCGGCCACTTGTTGGACGGAACGATATAGAGGACGGAAGGACGCTTTGCTTTGATTACGCGGCCTACTTCAAAGCGACCAGGCGGTGTATTTGAAGTTCCGGATATAAGACTTGTGCGGGATCCGCGCTCTCGAAGGAGGAAGAGGAGGAGGAGGAGGAAGAGGAGGAGGAGGAGGAGGAGGAGGAGGAGGAGGAGGAGGAGGAGGAGGCGACCATGAAACGGTCGGCGTACGATGAATGTCCTTACGATTCCTCGTCACCAGAAGACGATGCATTTGGTTTATCCGACGTAAAAATGTTATTATTATCTTTCCTCATGTGTCTCTGTCTATCCGTCTGTCTCGCTGTGTCTGTCTGTCTGTATGCTTGCTGTCTCGCTTTGTCTGCCCTTCCATCGACTATGTGGCTGCTGTTTGCATGTGGTTTCCAGTGAGCGACCGTTACTAGTAATTGCAAAATCCGAGAACCCCTTTTTTAAAAACCACTTTTGGGTTCGTTCTATTTGAAAACATCGCCCACGCATTTGACTGTTTTGGTTCTCGTTTTATAATAAGCAACGTGTTATTATTATTATTATTATTATTATTATTATTATTATTATTATTATTATTATTATTATTATTATTATTATTATTATTATTATTATTATTATTATTGTAAATTTATATAAAGCAAGTTTATTTTGTCAAAATTTATCAGTTGTGTTTAGCTTCTTTAATATTTTTTTAGCGTCCACAGATTGCCTCTGTTGTCAAAAAATGAAGTGCAAGAATTTTAACTTGAAATGAAAAATAGATATTAGTGGGAACTTGGGAAGTCTCTCTTTTGTAGCGCCAGTCAATTCCTGAGATCACCCAGATTGGAGAACAGCAGTGATGAGACAGCGTGCGTAAGATTGGAATGGTTAAATCTAAACGTTGGAAGATCTGACAAGACAGAGAAAGAGAGATTCAATGTATTTGAGTTTGCGATTGAAAACGCTCCCTTCAATGTTGATTCTCAATCAATTAATCGTTACACTATTTGACGGCATTATAATCTGTATCAGTCGATGGTCTCTTCAGAGTGAGAATCATGCCAAAACCGTTGAGTAAATGATGTGTGTTGGTTTCGGGGGGTGGGGGGTGGTAGGGGTAGTATTAGATCGAGGAAAAATAACTAAAAATAGACTTTAAAGCGTTTTAGACGATCATCTTTTTGCTTGTTTAGACTTTTTAGGCGAAAATGTCGAAGTGTCCCCTATTCGGGAATACTGCTGCGCCTACGATCGCCAAAATTCCATGTCCGCGGTAGTTTTTGGTTTAAAGTCCAGCTGCTTGTTCATAGTTCCTGGTTCCGGTTAAGGAGGGTGTGCAATCAGAAACTGATGCGCTTTGAGCAGAAAGACAGATTGCGAGCAGAATGCCAAGTCTGAAGATTTGGCACAAAAGAGTAAGACATACGACAAATCAATCCGTAAATAATGTTCAACTGAGGAGCTGTGTTTCAAGGGCCTGTCCATTAATTACGTCCACGAACTTTTGGCAATTTTTTCCACCACCCCCTTTCCTCCCCCTTGCCAACAACTGTCAGACTTTCAGTGACCCCCTAAAATTACGTCAAGAACTTTGAACCCCTAAAAGAGGCCGTTCATTAATTATGCAACCATTTTTAGGAAATTTCAAACGATTTTAAACACTCATCCCCTATCTTGTCGACGTAATTATTGGACAGCCCCTTACGGGCAACCTGCCTATACTAGGAACCTACACTGGTTAGTGTTGCGTTTAACTAATAAGTAATGCTTATATGCGATGGTTCTGTTTTAATGTCAATTAGGGTCGGACATGTAGATATCATTTGGTCATTATAATGTCACTTAGAATGGCAAAGACCCTATTTTGCCCCCGATGTAGGACTAAGCGGATGAAGTAAGTAGGCTAAAGTCTCGTGAATTTATATTGCGCTTCAGAAGTAGTAACCTACCGTAGTCGCTGCATATTCTTAGGCGCTGAATGAGTGAGTGTAACATGCAGTGATTTTATATTATTAGATTGGAATAATTTTATCTCGAGGCGTGTCCATGAGTCACTGTGTATTTGACAGATACTCTACGAGTCCAACCTCAAAATTGTCTGGTCTAAAATAAGAAAGACAAAACATGGATTGCTCATTCGGATAGGGGGTTCGAAACCCAAAAAGAGGAATTGGCGCTTGTTTCAAAATGTTGATGAAATACAAAATACTGTTATCGAATGTTGTGTTCGAAAGAACGAACCTTCAGGTTAAGCTATCGTCAGCTTAGAACTGTGACTTTTAGGCACGAATTTTCAAAGCAATTATTTATAACTTTGAGGAACATTCTTATTCTATGCGTAAAACGCCACCAGATCTAGAGATATGCTGCATTTCATCATAACGAAAAGACACCGGATTAGATCATTAGGCTTGATTCGCCCCCTCCGTGGCGACGCGTATGATTAATAATAATGATGATAATAATAATAATAATAATAATAATAATAATAATAATAATAATAATAATAATAATAATAATAATAATAAGGTTTCAAGTAGTTCACTATAGGGTCTGCCCTGTGTGAGAACCTATATTCACAATATAATAATTATAAGAACTCGAGTATGGACTGCATTTGCTGAATCATCATATAAACGCAGTAACCTCTGATTTGATTCCTATAAATCTATAAATGCAAGAGTTGAATTTTGACTTTTAAATAACTAATTTTACTATTTCATCCATAGTAGGCCTAGTAGACTTGTATATGCTACTTTGAATTTTAATTCATTTACTGACCACCAGAGTGCGATGACGTCAGCGGGAAACAAACAGCAGAAAACGACTAGAAGTTTCATTAGATTCGATACCGAAATGGCGCCTCGTGTCGCTTTCCTTTCGGGATCTTCTGATTTTCTTACCATCGTCTTAGGAAAAAAATACCGAAAGAGCGGATGGTCGCAATTAGCAGAGTGTCTGTGCTATAGTTCGATTATGCAGTATCTCTGCTGCTGTGTTCGACTCTTCCACTTCCACGTACGGTAACGCTTTGCCAGTATTCGCAGTTGTGGAACGCGAATGTGCTGAAGAAGCAAAATCTCCAGCGATGGCCAGGCACGATGCATCCCCTCCAGTTCGATCCGGGTGATCTTAAGAGGCGAAGAGGAGGGATGATGGCGACCAGGGACAGATCACGGGGGCGGGGAGGAACTGCAGAGGACGGTCCCACCAAAAATTACTAAAGGGGTATATTGTTGGCCTAGTATCATTTAAATGTTTTGTGTGTCCATTAATTATGCCCAATTTTCAATTTTGACCCCCTCCTCCCCTTTGTCAAAAAGTCAACTTTCACTTAAAAAAACAAAACTTTTTATCAATGACAGGTCTCCAAGGTGATTAATGAATTTCCCCTTTTTTCTCTGTCAAAATGTGGTGGTGATGACCTTTTTGCCATGCTTTTTTCCAAACATGAAATCTATTTTTTGATTATTTGTAAAGTGAAATGACGTCAACTTCTCTTGACCCCGCCCCTGTCAATAATCAAACTTTTTCAAATAAATTGTTAATAATAATATTTGCTTCTTTAACGTCCTAAAAATAATAAAAATAATAGAGTCTATATGTGATTTTACAGTGGTTTAGGACTAGCGAGGCAAAGTGCCGCCCTGTGAGAAAAAGTACCACTCAATTCTCCGAAAAATGACCAAAAACGTTATCAATTATTCTCTGACAAGCAAACAATCTAAGAAATGACCCTAGATCAAGTGCCGCCTGAGGCGCTTCGCCCCCTCTGCCCCCCTTCGCTACGCCACTGGGTGGGTATACTTTAAAAAATTATCCTACTCCTCCCCCCACAATGCTGATGGCATCTTTAACTGTGATGCGTACAAGCAGAAAGGTCATATCAGGTAGTTCTGCCATCGTAGGACGCTAAGCAGTCACTGATAGGGTATAAGCGCTCCACCGTCTGGGGAAGTCAGTATCGTTGTCTGATTATGAGAATCCTATAATCAATCAATCAATCAATCAATCAATCGATCGATCGATCAAAACTCTGTGGCGCCACTTTATAATGTCCAAATCCAATGCTAGTTAGAGCCAAATTAAGCGCACTGGTTTAAGTAATTCAGATTACTGATTACAGGCCCGCTCCTGAGCATCACCTGGTAAATACAAAATGCAAATGTCAAAATGCGCTTCATTTACAAAGGCTCGACATTGGCACTAGATTTTCGTTTGAAAAAAAATGCGCTACATCATATTACTATGGTCTATTCTCATAGGCATTGTGGGAAGAGAATTAAAACCGGAAGCGACAATTCTCTTTCCTTGGTTTCTTGGTCTGTGAAAGGAGTGAGTAAAGAGAAAATGAATTAACTTTATAATCTACTATCATCCACTAAATCTATCGATAAATTATTGCAAATTATACGAAGAATTGAATATTTAAACATCTGAGATTATTTTTATTTATGTAAGCAAAGCTAATGACACGTAAATTATGATGGCATTGATGCACGTTGCCCAAAGAAGAACGAGAAATAAATATTATTATTGTGCAATAATTTGCAGAATTTAAATGATATCCGATTGCCTCAGCAGAATTTCGATTGCTCAGCAGAATTTTGAAGAGTTCTTACTTGATTTCTGTTTTCACTTTTCAGGTTATCTGAGAAAATGAGGGCTAAGGTAAGCGCTTTAAGCATCTGACATTTGTAATTATATGCTGATATGTTATTAAGCTCAGATTGCATAGAATGTAATCGTGTTACATATATTATTAGATTAATATGAAATATATTAACCATGTGACTGATGCTGCCCAATTTTCCCATGAGACATGAACGCTAGAATGGGATAACCCTAAAATGGATAGTTCAGTCTGGCTCTGAGGTTCATCAAGTTGTGGATTAGAAATTGGGCAAAGTTTCCCAGACAAAAAGTCGTCCCAGATAAAGTTCTGGAAATTTACCTTTTAGAGGGACTGACTGAAATATGATTTCTGGTCTGGCTAAGGTCTCTTAATTGCTTGTGAATTAAAAATCATCAGTTTTTTGTCAAATTTTTCTGAATATGAAAGTGGGTAGGCGTGGGTGCGAACAGCGTAACCAAAAGTAGTCCGCAAACAGAAGTTTCGTTCAAGGCTCCATAGAGACAATACAAAATAGAACATTGAATATATATATATATATATATATATATATATATATATATATATATATATATAATATGCATGCCTATATTCTTTCTTTCCTTTTATCTTAATTTCTATTTATTCTATTTTAGTTTTTTAGTTTTTTCATTATGTTCTGTCGTTGTGTTCAATAAGGTGTAAATGCGCTTCATGTGTTCTATGAAGTGTAATTGCGCTATAAGACTTGTGGTTTGTGTGCTTCGGTCAGCTCAATGATACAGTAATACTTCGGCCTTAGCCCGTGTACTGATACATTACGCCGTTCGCACCCACGCCTACCGAAAGTGTGCTCGAAGTGTTTAAAGTGTATTGATAATCATTTTGGTGATTGATTTTTAGTGGAGGAAGAAGAGAATGAGGAGGTTGAAGCGCAAGAGGCGAAAGATGAGGGCCAGGTAGAAAAACACAGATTTTTATATGCTTGATAATTCCATTTTGTTTTTTAGCAGTAATATTGGAGGGACTCGCAGTTTAAGAACTTCTTTTGCCTGCAAATCAGTTTTGCACCAATTCTTCTTCATGTGCTATACATTGATGTGTCAGTGACTGGATTTGTTTCAGCATCAGGGACCCTGCTTTATTTTTGGACGCTCTTATCAGTTAATTTTGCTGTTGATTCCTGTTTCTTTTCTTGGCTATCTGTCTATGATATTCTCTGTCTTCCTCTTGCTCTTTGTCCCTGTTTTTCCAGTTTTACCAGATTTTCCCATCTGTCCTTTCTTATTATGTGTCCAAAAATTTGAGCGGTTGTGTTCCTATGGTTTTTATCATTTTTCATTTTGCACCGAGAGATTGTAAAACTTTCTCACTAGTCATTGTTACCATGAAATTTTTTTCGCACATCTGAGAAACTTCGTCTCCGCCGCTCATTGAGTTAATGAGAAGGCAATTTTGTTCAATATTGGGCACTGGATGAGAATAAGCAGCCGTTTGGATCTTGTATTCCAAAATGTGCCCTACACTGTCACTTCATAATTGGAGCTGTGCCTAATGGAAAAGAGCAACAGAGGAACAAGAGCAGGAAAGTTGAGTGTAGGATATAAATAGGCACAAAGCCAAGCTGCCAAACAGTAGTAGAGATATTGGCAGGTTTACATTTTATGGTTCTGCTCTGGCTTCTGAAAAATATGCAAATGTACTCATTTAAATGCAAGTTCATTGCAGAGCATCTTAATGACGTAAAACACCATGCAGGATCTGGGACTGTTTTGTATTGGTTTAGGAATTCTTCCTTGCATTTATTTTGCAGTTATCTTGCTATTTTTAGGTAGAATAATTAAATGTTAGCTAAATATCGCTAGGCTGCGTCAAACCAGATTTACATCCACCTATCACGTGCTTTGAAATTTGTGATATTAATGTGGTTGAATATAATATGCAATAGTCAAGTGGGATCTATCTCAGTAGTGGCAGAGGTTTCTTCTTTGTGTGTTTGCCCATTTGGCAGAACTTTGTGACCAAGTATATCGAGTATTGGTACTGCATTTTGTGGATATTGACGCTTATACTTTTGTTTGGTTAGGTCTAAGTAGATGCCTGGAGCTTCTCAGAATCCAGCTGACAACATCTCCTTTAGAAAGTTACAGGAATTTTCAAACATCAATTGTCTGGAACAGAAGGCATCGCACAACCAAATGTCGCCATGTTTTGTGACATTTAGCAAAGAGTAGCAAAGATGAACTGCTATATATGTAATAATTCCTTTTGAAAATGTTGTTTAATGAACTATTGGTTTCAGACTTTGTGTTAATTCAAGTTCTACATTGTCAGATGTTGCAGAGTTAATTAAAAGTGGTTTGATGGATATCCATTTTTGCATCGCATTAAAATATCAGCTGTCTTGGTTTTAAAATACAGTGTAAGTCGGATTTTGGAAGACAAAATGGGTTTTGTAGAGAGTGCAGGCGGGCCATTATAGATTTTAAATAGCATGCGGAGGGCCACAATTTTGAGTGCCTATGCACTTAATTGTTTTCTTTTATCATTCAACCGTTTCCATCTTTTTGTGATTATACTTTGTTCCTTTTACGAAATTGTTTGTGTAGGTTGGGTCAAGTAACCCAGTTGTTTTCTTGGGTTGGGTTGGGTTTTTAAAAATGGACCCATGTCTGGGCAACTCCAATGTAAACATTTACAATTAAACAGCAGTTTAAATTAAGCTACTATTTTACTAAATTAAGCACAGGATGTAAAAATTGTGATGCAATATAATATGCACAAATAGGGCCAATGCAATGTATTTGGAAAGATGCCCTGAGGGCCGCCAATCAGCAGCTTGTGGGTCGCCGCTGACACCATACCTCCATCTAAGACACTGAAATTTGGGGAGAGGTCTTTCACCCGGGGGAATCCCCTCCTCTGGAATTCGCTGCCTGACATTGTGACTAACGCGACTAGTCTAGAAATGTTCGCTACCAGACTAAAGACGCACTTGTTTAACATCTAGTGCTCTTGATCTTGGCCTGCTGTGACTATAGCGCTATATAAGTTGGCATATTAACTAACTAACTAACTAACCACTGATTTAGATAATTAATTAAAGCCAACAATGTCTTACTGTATAAGTGTTTACCTCGGCCTATTAAGACTTGGAAATTAAGCATTTCGTTTATACACTGTAGATTGTCCCTGCAGAGATGCTATGCTGTACTCTCCACTATTGAGATGGGTGTTAGTCCCGACTGGTTCAAGCATATCTTAATGCAGAATTTTTTAAATATTAGCTCATACTCCTAATTGAATTTGTACTGTAGTCTATATTTTCACATCTTTGTGAAAACAGTAAATTGGGCGGGGGTGGGGTAGTGGTAGATGAGTGAAGTACATATTTTAAACAGCAGGTTGGGCTGGGGTAGCCTAAATTCTTGTGCATTTTGCGACCGGTCAGCTAAACGCTGACTAATGCCACATGTACATTAATTCCAGATTGCCTTAATTATTCCAGTCATGTGTATCTACACAATTTTTTTCTGGATAGCGATACGACGCGAATTCTTTCACATCGTGCAGTGGGTGTGAACATTTTAATAAATTTCGGTGTAACGGTATTTCTGGATAGAATTTACATCGTGTACATAGGTATACACGGTTATGTTGAGCGTTGTGACAAATTTGACTGTACTCAAGAGTTACTTCATATCGCCGTACTCAGTAATTGACGCAATGGTTCTCAGATCTCACTCCATCCCAGCCACCCACCCCCTTGTCTCTCACCGACGTCAACTCCACCGTACAGCAAATCAGAAACGTTGTAGGGAACCCTGAAATTGCTGAGAGATTACATCACAATGAACGTGCAGAAAGTCCTCATTTTCCATCCATGATCTATCATCGATAAGACACGTTCGACGCAAGGAAAACGACCTCCTTCGTCGACCAGAAAAACGGAATCAATTACGCCGGTGGGTAGTTGGGGGGGGGGGGGCGGAAAGGGGGAGGGGAAGGTGTGCTTTAACTCCAGTGGAATGTGAACCCGAGACGGCGAACCATATTCAAGGGTCGTTGGTACTAGAGAGTTAAGTCGCGTTAAGATCTCTCGTGCTATTGGTTCATAGTTGCCATGTACGCCGCTGAACACTGTTGCGCTAATGTAATTGCATTAATCACGGAGCGTTCGGCGTAACACAGTAGGCCTACGAACGCCTGTTTAGGGCATTGAAATCTGACAATTTCAGTAGAAATGTTCAAGATTGCTGGGTTGTATTCTTGTGTAAATCGAGTAATGTTTCAGCGTTAAAATCGATGTATTTTCCGGGAAGGACTTGATGAATTTTCGACGCATATGGTCGCCGTGGACACCCCCGAGAGAGAAGCGCTACTGAATATGGAATTTGTTAAAATAAGCGGAGATATCTGCGAAACTCGGTCGTCGGATACATGGTCGTCGTTTCCGGTGGAGGAATTCACTCCACGCGCATCCACTTCCGGTGGTGTAAACTACAGAAACAACAGCAGGGGACCGGTTGATTTTCAGACGCAGGATATCGTCTGCAGCAACTGTCTGTTTCCGGAATTTGGATTCGCCGGAGGCGAGGAGGGGCTTCGAGCCCAGCTGAAACCCGGAGCGACCGTCGAGGGCCGAGGCGGAAGCGGTGGCGGGGAGCCGGACGCGAAGTCCCAGCGGGACATCGCCAACGTCCGCGAAAGACAGCGGACTCAGTCCCTGAACGAAGCGTTTGCCCAACTGAGACGCGTCGTTCCCACCCTTCCGTCGGATAAACTCAGCAAGATCCAGATTCTGAAGCTCGCCAGTAAGTACATCGACTTCCTCTATCGTATGCTGCGGTCGTCTGCTGCGGCGGCGGCAGACGACTCCCCCGCAGACGGAGCGGCGGTGGCAGCAGCAGACGGCTTCGATCCGGTGTCCTCCTCCTCCTCCTCCTCCCCATCCTCCTCTTCCAGTCCTCCGTCGTCGGCAGCAGCAGCAGCAGCAGCAGCGGCGACGCAGAGCGCCATTCACTACGCCTTTTCCATGTGTCGGATGAACGGCTTCTCTTACGGAGACGATCCGGAATTATACGGATTCGATTAGAATGATTTAAGTCAAATGGAAGTGAAGTTCTTTTTATTATAGATTATGTTTAAATTATTACAAAAAACAAATATCAGAAAAGACTATGTTCAAACATGAAATCGTTGCCCATAATATCGTTCGGGCTCAGATCAGATAACACAAGAACTTTGGTCACTACTCGAACCAGCACAAAGATTGGCGATCGTTCATTTAGGACGCTAGGACCTTACTACTGGAATGCTCTCCCAGCGGAGCTACGGGACAATACCACCTCTCGAGACGTTTTCCTTTCAAGACTTAAAACATTATTCTTTGACCAATCAACAGCGGCGCATTTGTGCTAAAGTGTGCCTATTAATGAACTATCTAATCTAATCTAATCTAATATCAAAGATTTGAAAAAATTTCCAGAAAAAAACAGATTTTATTTTGTCCCCATTTTCACTGCTTTAAATCATGCAAAAATAATCAATAATACTATTCTCAATTTCGATCTACATGGCTCGAAGTAGAGCACCTCGCAGCCATTTCATACTGCGCAATTGATTAGTGTTTCAAACAAATTTTGGGTTTTACAGTAACTACAGTAGGCCACTAGGCCTACAGGAAATGCGACGCAGTTTAGTGTCTTAAATAAGCGCTTTAACCAGGGCGCAAACATTCATTCGGATGCTTTTTGATTTAGAAATAACAAAAACCGTGGTTTATTTTATTGTCAAAAGTAAAAATAGCAAAAAATGGTCATTACGTGAGAGAGAAGATTAGGATGCGACAGATTTTCTGACCAGGTGTGCGCCCATGTATTTAACTAAAGACAGCAGAAGCACAGGCGGACTTTATTCAAGGCTAGGGTAGGCTTAAGCCTACCCAACTAATCCCACCAAAACAAAACAAAATTGTTTTTCCATCAACACCAGGTCTGTCGCGTGCCGGATGGCACCCCAGATCCCCATGCTAGCCTACCCAAATATTAAACTCTAAATCCGCCTATGAGCAGAAGTAGTTTTTCAGATAATAGGCCTAGAGACCAATACCTGTGATGATTATGTTTTTATTGTATAGGCCTCTTGCTTGCTGGTCTAGGTTACTATTAGACGTTCATAGACCTATCATTTGTAAATGGTACTTTTGGTTTCGTTGATGATAGTGGCACCATAGAAGTTGATTGATTAAATGAATGAATGAATGAATGAATGAATGAATGAATGAATGAATGAATGAATGAATGAATGAATGAATGAATGAATGAATGAATGAGCTATTGAAGTAAGGCAACGGTGGTGCCATTGAAGTAGGCCTATAGGCCTACAGTGTACACTGTACAGTAAGTGTATACTCTGGAGTTAGTGGCCTGAATATTTGGACATCTTGGAATTAGATCGAGGTCGCATGTTTTCAGTTAAAGAACCAAGAACAAGC